>OMNZ01073251.1:0-20927 GCA_900303255.1 Lesueurigobius sanzi
ACGAACACTGGTAAATGGTCACTTATATCAGTGACAACCAATCCACATATTGTGCTGTCTAATATATCATTTGTCAGAATATTATCGATTAAGGTAGTACTGTGTGATGTAATTCGCGTAGGTCGAGTAATTTTAGGACATTTTGTCACCAAAATATTGGCAATTTATTATTATATATTTGTATAATAATAGAAAATGACAGAAAAGTGGTTCAGGGTTTCTGCCAGGCATGAAAAGTCATTAATTGAATTGTGTCAAAAAAAAGTCCTTAAATGTCATTAAATAGAATTCAAACTGGCATTAAATCAAAGGTTCTTGGAAAAATGATATTGTTCAACTAATTTTAGTTTTGGTCAAAAGTTTTCCGTTGTAGTAAATTTTCTATTGAATATGGAAATTAATATTAAATATGTACTGATTGTACTGGGAAAAAGGTATTTGGGCATTAAAATGGCATTAAAAAGCTAAATTAAATTTGACTTCCCGCCACCTGTATAAACCCTGATATACATGTTTTTATTATTTTCATGTCCGTAATTTTCAAAGTTTCAAATTGACATCACACAATTAAAATTGTGTGTGTGTGTGTTTGTTTGTTTGTTTGTTTGGGACTGTGTATGTTAATGAACGCACATGAAACACATGCATGTAAACACACCACTCCAGATTGTGGCCTTGGGCTAATTCCTATCTGTTGTCCCAGATTCGTACACACTAACACACTCATTCATCCTGTTCTATTCATGTTTTTAGTGGTAGAGGAAACCTACGCAGACATGGGGAGAACATGCAAACTCCACACAGAAAAGCCCCATAGGGCCCGGGATGGAACCCAGACCTTCTAGCTGTGAAGCACGAGCGCTCACTGCTGTGCTAGTGCTGCCCTGTTACTAAAAGTGTTTTCATATTTTGATGTAGGCTGAAATATTTATGCCAAATAACTACAATTTCTCTGGTTTTAAAATCAAGATTCAGTTCACAGCGCACATTCAGGCGAGATGCTGCAGGGAAAAAGTATAATATAATAATAATGCATTGGTATTATATAGCGCCGCTTATTCTGGACTCTCAAAGATGCTTTACATGGCATTATTCATTCACTTCACTGGGTGGTGGTAAGCTACTATTGTAGCCACAGCTGCCCAGGGGTAGATTGACAGAAACGAGACTGCTACCACCAACACTCACTCACACTGCAGTCACCGCCTTTCCCCGGCGGCCTCCCATCCACGAACTGACCAGGCCCTGCTTAGCTTCCGAGGTCTGAGGGGATCGGGCAGAGCAAAGGCAGTATGGCCATAATAATATTAATTGAGTGATATCAATTTGAAACTTTTTCCGTATATTACTGACATACTGTAAATATGAAAAACTGTATTGAAAGTTTACTGTCATTTTATAACTTCATATAAAAATAAGGCATTGGGCCTATTATGCATAAAAATGGCCACAAATGACTATTTTTGGCAATAATAATAATAATGCATCGGTTTTATATAGCGCTTTTCTGGACACTCAGAGACGCTTTACATGGCATTATTCTTTCACTCCACACTTGGTGATGGTAAGCTACTATTATAGCCACAGCTGCCCAGGGGTAGACTGACAGAAGCGAGGCTGCCAATTTGCGCCATCGGCCCTTCCGACCACCATCAACCAATCACTCTCTCACTACATTCATACGGGCTGTGGGTGAAGTGTCTTGCCCAAGGACACAACGGCAGTCTGCAGCTGCAGGAGCCAGGATTCGAAACCCCCGACCTCTCGATCATAAGACGACCCGCTCTACCATCTGCGCCACTGTCGCCCCAATGAAATGAAATCTAACTAATGGATAAAGCCAGGTTCAAATGTATGTTTTTTTTTGTTGATACATTAGCTACAAAGTTTGTGTAGGTTCTCAGTCGTACAGGAGTTGTCCATCCTAGGCAAAAAAATTTCAGTCTTCATCTGTACTCTGTAGTTGAAGTGTAGGATGTTTCGATCTTAGTCCAAAGATCGTCATCAGCTTAATTACGACATGAGCACGCTCATGGATCTCTTAAGAGTAAACCAGAACTTAACTCCTCCTTCTGGTTTACTCTTAAGAGACCCACAAGCATGCTCATGTCTCATTGGTGAATAAATCTTTAAAAAGAAAAAAATCACCTTTTAGGATCCAAAAGTCAATAGGCCTATATCAGGGTAGGAATTAAATATCAAAAAATCCCTCTGAACAAACCTTAAAAAATATAGAGAAGTCCAAAACTGGAAAGAGTTGGAGTTACAAAAGTGGAGACGTTGTCACCACAATGTGAGAAAATGCATTTTGAGTAAAGGGTCATTGAATTTGCAATGCCCCATATAGTTCCATGGAGAAATGTTGAATCAGTGAATAATTATACTCCTTATAGTAAAGATTAGGCCATTTATTTGTTTCCAGGCAAACGTTTATAGTATGTTAAGAGAGCAAACTGGCCCCAAAACCTGAAAATTGAAAGAAAGAAAAAAGATTTGCCTGTAGAGTCTCCCCTTAAACATCTTCAGAGAAATACTGAGAAACAAAATGCTACAAGACAAATAACTACAAGAAGTTTGCACAGGTCTAAACTAGGGTTAATAGATTTCATTCTTTATACTCCCTGAAGACTGCTACAATCTTTGTGATTTGCTACCTACTTAAACTTGCCGTTCCAATTTAGAAAACCTAAATAAAGCAAGGTTTTATTTGGTACATTCACATCTGCGATTCATGATATGCAAGTTATTACCAGGTGATGCTCAGATTTTCATTATTGTGTCATTTTAAAAGGGAAAAATAGGTTGTTGTTCTTTAATGAGACAGGGCATATGCATCTAATTATTACCGCATTAGCATAATTACCCAGCATCCTTTGTGATCGTGACACGTGTTTGTGAATGTAAGTGTGTGTGTGTGTGGATGATTTTTCTCTGCCTTTTTACCCTCATTAATAGTCCACCTCCTCAATCTCGGAGTGTCGCACCTTCAGCTCTTCTTCAATTATATTGCTTTCCTCTTTACAAACAATAAATTAACTTGATTAAAAGGAGGTGAGATTAAAATGAATGGAAAGGCAGTGGGGTTTTTTTTTAGTAATAGTCGATCCAACAACATCACAGGGAGAACAGCCGTGGCCCCCAGCGAGCACCGTCGACCATCTCAAAGCCACACATTTCATCACAACGACGTCAGAAGTAAGGAGAAGAGGTGGTTTGAGGGAGAGTGAAACTATATTAGGATGACCATAGAAATCATAGAAACGTCCTTAGCTGTCTGCGCCGTACACAGCGTAAAAACAATGGAGGTACAATTGGCTAGTTCTCCACGAAGCTAGGAGCCAAGCATTTACAGGGGCGGGCTCTGGAAACAGGAAGCTCTTTTTGGCCCCTCTTTAGCTCATTTTTGGAAGTACAGGCTTGTCAAGTGCTTGTCTTACCACGCGATACATCGTCCTGTTCGTTATTTAAGATTTTAACAAAAAATATCTCGGGAACTGGGGAAAACGTTATTCCCAGGTGGAAAATGCACATGAACGTTCACACAACTGGGGAAAACAACTGGGGTCAAAACAAGCTTCCCAACTTCCGCACTTGATGTGGAAATAAACTGATTTGTCAATTTATTGTTAAATGTGAGCTTTTGGGTTGAACACTGCTCCTTTCACAAGTTTACTGAGCTGGCGTTTTACGTGATATTTTAGAAAATAAATAATTAAAAGTTTAGCTTTTGAGATGCTAACACCAAATGCAAATTACAGTTAGGTCTGTAAAACGCTAATTAGTGATAAAAGACCGATTTTATCTGGTGAAATCCCCACTTTCCGACATACAGTCGTGCTCAAAACGTTTACTTTCAGGGTACTGTATGTAAACTTATGCATTTCATAGAATATGATAACACAAAAACCTTTATTTCACTCATGGTTAGTGGTTGCGTTAAGCCGTTTATTGTCAAAAAACCTGTTTGTTGTTGTTGAGGGACTTAGAGGTTAACTCCTACTGGTTCACCCTTAATAAACCCACAGTGTGCTCCAGGCTTCAGTAGCTGATGATGATCTTTGGAGTAAGATTGAAATGTCCTACACTTCAACTACAGAGTACAGATGAAGACTGAATCATTTGTTATACTCGTTATACTTTAGTATACTCATACTGTTTCTTTACGCTTTTCAACTAGAAACTAGCCAAAGGTCACTGATCAAAAGTTTACATATTGTGCATCTTGAAACAAACATCAATTTTTCAGAGAGTCCAATTTTGTCAGAGAGTCCTGTATTTCAGCTGAAGTGAGTTTTTCTTTGCTCCTGAACAGTTTTCCTGACAATTGTTGAAGGTCATGTAAACGTTAGATCAGGGACATTTGAGTAGTTTCTGTTTCATTATGATTTCAAAAGAGTAAACTCAGTTCTTTGGCAATAAATGGCTTCACACAACCACTTTCCATGAGTGGAAAAAAGATCTGTGTGTTATCATTCATATTCTACGAAAAATGGCCAAAAGATTAAAAGGGTATGTAAACTTAAAAGGATAAGCACAACTGTAGAAAGCACATGAACACAAACCAACAACGGGGAACAACAGACTTCCATCTGGAGAAAACAAGCTCCCCACTTCACATGACACGGTATGACATTTATATAATTCCATGATTTCACAACCATTCACATAATAAGAGGTTTAGTGGCCATTGGACACGTAACCGACCTTTAAAAAAGAAAGAAAGAAAACTGAAATGATTTCGTGTTAGTTTTAAACTATTGGCTCTTGAGAATGTTGTCATGTCACGTGAACACAACCTACTGCAAAACTGCATAACAAAAGCAATTATCGCATTTTAGAGGCCTGTAGCCGTTAGACACAGGTTGTTTTTCCCTGCAGCAAATATAAACAAAGCCTTTTGGAAAGTATATTATTTACTGTAAAATAATTGATCCCTACTTTCAGTTTTTGAAAACACATATTAGTCTCTTGTTTTGACAGACAGAGTGGTTGCTTTGTCTTGATCCTCAGACTCACGCGTCACATGAAACTTGTAAACACTAGAGTAATGTCTGCACGAAACAACACATACATAAAGAAGGGTGTCGATTTTGCATCGTTAATTCCTGAAAACTCCTACCACGTCTCATTGAGTCAAGCTTTGAGAGTTGTATCCCAGATTTCTGCTGGATATATATTTTTAAAAACCTTTCGATGCATTTCCCAAGAGGCCAAGAGGAACACGAAGAGACATCAAACTGAAATGAGAGCTGCACTTGTCACGACACAGAGACAAATATTCTTTTGTTATAGACATAAGTCAGAGTTTTACTGTATGACAACGTTGGCAGTGATACTAGAATTATAACCCAATGTCTAGGCAAAACAAACTAATTTTTAAGTATCGCTTTGAATTCTGATTGTGTAAAGTGCAGAGTTACGTAGCAGTTTTGTCAAATCCTGAGTTAGCATTCATGGACACAAATTTTCACTGTGATCCCAGGGGCCTTGAAGGACATACAGCAGGTGGTGGGGCTACCTGGCATAATTGCGATTTTAACATTATGTATTTATGTTGTATATTATTTTTACTTTCAGTTTTGTCGAGGCATGAGACGGTATGGACATTTTGCCTTACGATTATCTTATTATATTATCTTATCTTATCCAAAATTATTACAATTCACAATATTATCACAGCAATTATGGCAACATTTCTTTTGGTGAATTCAGTTTTGATTCTGGGGCCGTGGTTTGACGATACACCTAAACTGCTATTACACATCGTTGTACTCATTTATTACATTTCAGCTTCATAAAACAGTGGAGACGCAAGACAAAAGAAACACCCTCAGTCGTTGGGGTTCGGTTATTGGAGTATTTAAAATTGGGCCCCTGTGGTGGACTGCTGTGCTCCATACAGATACAGATACATTATTATACACCAATAGCCAGACATGCTATTATAGGAGCCGTTTTCATGTGTTGTATTGTGTATTATTCTATTTACCATGATGCAAGTATTTCCTTCTGCCCTCTTCACCTCCTCCGCCTCATTGAGACATTACTACCGTGTTTCTGACTCCATCGCGCCGTCGGAGGCACCACCGACACCATTAAATATTCAGAGGGGTCTTGTGCAACATTTGGGCAACCACTCCACAGAGAGGCCCGTCAGAACGATCATGTCCCGCGTACGTAGGCCTGGCTTAGGGTCAGTTGAGGGAAGAGTGTTTCTTGGGAGACATGGAAACCCAAAGTCTATGGGTAATTTAAGAGAGGAGGTGAGTGGTCTACAACTGTTCTGTATCATTAATGCATCTGTAACTGCGAAAACCAAAATCATGCATTTGGTCCGTCTTTCCATGCCGCTTTGTCAACCTGTGTGCATCTGAGGACCTTTCTTCGTGCCAGAGGAACATCGTAGACCTGATGTTCGGCAAAGGTCATGCTGGTTGTTTAGCCTATAGACCAGGAGTAGCATCAGGGCCATGGGCAAAATCCAACCCTCTATCATGGAAATTTTGGCCCCGTGATCATTTTGAGAAACATTCTTACACATACACTGTAAAAAATAAGTGTCTTAGATCAGAAAATGACTTAAAAGAGGCTGAATTGAATGGATTTACACTGTTTTTGAATAGATTTACAATATTAAATTAAGACTGCCATTTTTGTCTTTCCATTCCCGATCTTATTACAAGACAGTCCAAACAATGGACACTACCGGTCAAAAGTTTTAGGACACTTTTTATGTGTTGGTTTTTCTTTATTCTCAAGTCTACCCCAGGTTGTGAACTAGTCCTCCAAGCCGGTGAGACAGGCCCTTTAGTCTCGGAGTCTTCGGGAAGTCTCTGCCGGTGAGATAGCACTTTTCTACCAACATTAGGCACTCAAAGCGTTTTCTGGAGACTCCGAGACTAAAGGGCCTGTCACCCCAAATGTGACAGTGGCGATGCACTGACATTGTGGCTTTAATTTGGGCCATGATTAGGAGGATTGGCCCCTGGTCTTTTGACGAAGCAGAAAATCGACAACGTGCATATCGTGCTATAGACTGAATAAACTCTAGTATAGTTTAGGTATTTTCTTTGCTGAGCAGAAGGGTCAAATGACAGAGGTTAACAGATTGTTGTCTCTCTGTTCAAAAGCAGGAGCGCTGGATTTTCGGTCCATCACTAGTGGATAGTACAGGTGAAGAGCAGGGAGAAGCAAACTGCCTTACCCACTAGACCTGTGCTTCTCAAGTGATGAGGTATTGGGACCCGCCATCACCATGAGAGGCTACAACCAAAATTACAATTTAACTTTTTGTTAAAGGCCCTATACCAGTTTTCTTTTCATTGTAATGGAATATGTGTTTTATCCTTCAGTATATTGTAAAACTGACATTTGTGATTACATGTGTGACATTACTGTGACAGTGTTGCTCTGAAAGTTGTGAAACTGTTTTTAAACTCATCCCTGCGAAGAATGTGGAGGTTAGAAAAGTGGTAGGATTGTTAGGGATGAGTTTGGAAACAACAAAATAACAAACTGGACACAAAGTGCTCAGGAAGTCAGTACCATAAAGTAGTTCTTTGGGGAAGGTGCTCTTTGGTGTTTGGGGAACAAAAACGTAAGAGAAAAACGAGAGACCAAGGCACTCCTCCCACATCATAATTCTCTATTTACATTGTCTAAAAAGCCTTTATTGATTTTTTTTTCTTCTTTGATGGCACATTCCTGACTTTTTGCACCCCCTCTGTGTGATTCTGTCTTAAGAGTTGTTGTAACAAGTAAATTTGTGAGATCAATAAAGTACTATCTTATCTTAAGTGCTAGACTAAAGTGTTGATGTTGTCACCATAATGTGAGAAAAGGGCATTTTTGCAAAAACTTCGAAGTTCTAATTTCCCATATACTGTAGCTCTATGGAGAATCAGTGCAATAATTACACTCCTTACTGTAAAGATCATTTATTTGTTTCCAGGTGATAGTTTATATGTTCAGAAAGCAAACTGGCCCAAAACCTGAAAATTGAAAAAAATGACTTCCCTGCAGTGTCTCCGCCTGTATTTGTCAGGGCTTTGACAGCTCTAACATTGTTTTAAAATGGATGATTGACAGCTTTGCTCACTATTTTCAGTTTAAACATACCAGATGCATGTCTGTGGCTACACACTTTGTTTATGAGCAATACTCTATACGGTGTGAAGAAAATGCTTGACTTTACCCACGTGGTCTCTGCGATGTGTTTTTGTCTCTGGTTAAGTTAGAGGAAGTCCGTGTGGTGAGTTCAGAGGAAGCTAAGGAAACGTGCGCTGTTGATGTGGGAGTGGACGTCCGATTTAGGTTTGTCACTATCTTGGCCTGTTTGGTTTGAATCATGATCTTTCCCTCGTGAGGCGTCACAAGCGGGTCATAATTGGACCTGTCAAGTTTTTAAATCTTCACAATGAGCTCTACAGGAGTCTGTTCCCTTTGTGTAAACTCGTTCCTGTCGTGAGCAGCTGAACCGGCGTGACAGAGGCAGGACAGAAAAATGCTGCTTTCTTCATGAAGCAACACTGAATTCTTTTGTATTTGGTACAGTGTGACCAACAAGGGGAAAGGGGACACAAGTCATCCACACATACTGTATGTTGATACCTAAGATTCACATATAGTTTTACGCAAACCGGGTCTAAACTTGGACTAAACCACGTCTAAACCTGGTCATATGTGAGTGATCAACTGGTGTTTCCGACTAATTCTTTATGTTAAAAGTTAAGTTAAATTAAGGAAAAATGTTAAGTATGACCTCACATTCACCGATTGTGCATCACAGAGAAAAATAATTGCATTCAAATTAACATGTAGCAGTAAGCTAAACTTGTGATAATGGCTTCCCCACCTTAAACACGTGCGCACACCGTGTAGCAGGACTCTCTTGGGTCTGAACAGGTTCCCAGACTGTCTTCTACTGTATGTCATGCATGGAGTCAAGCTGGTGATGCCAGGCTAGTCTCCGGTGTTACTTTGGACTGTACCAACTTCCCATGGTATCTCAAATGCATGAAGTTATTTCTTCTTTTGACCTTATTTGATAGATTTACATGAAAGAAAATGTTTGTGTGACGTTATTCATGTCTCAAACAGCCCCTACAGGCTCCTGCTCATACAGCCTGTAGACCTATAACAGCACAACTCTTGTTTAGTTGCTACGTCACAACTCCACTTCCGGGTCCAAGCTGAGGGCAACTTCATTGTATCTTCTGTGTAAAGACTTTTTCACCACCATGCGTCAGTACTGTGTTCCGTTTTGCAAAAAACAGAACAGAAAATAACAGCTGCAAGGAAGACAAGCTTTCGTTTTATCCATTTCCCCTAATATAAAGAAAAGGTAGAAGTGGCTTTGACGAATAAGGTAGGCTACGGTTAAGCTAAGCTGCTGTTCATTTGTGTCAATAATGTGAGTTTGGTTGTATTCTTTACCCTTGATTTTAACAATTTGCTAACACATGTAGCCTGTAGAAATTCAGAATATTATCCAGAGCCTCTGCTCTTGTGGATTTACCATTATATCTGCTGTGCTTCACGTAGCCTTTTAAGACTTGCATAAAGATGTAGCGGTTAGCTTAATGTTAGCCTACCTTATTAGTTGAAGCCACTTCTGTTCTTCATAAGAAAAGGTAGAAGTGGCTATCTTAAGTGGAAACCTACACAGATGAGAAAATGCTCCATACAGAAAGGCCTCGTCTGACCTGGGGGTCGAAACCAGGACCTTCTAGCTGTGAAGCATGAGTGCTAACCACTGGGCCACGTGCCAATTGTGAGGGGTCTATTTTTCAGGTTTTCCAAACAGATTTTTTTTGTAGTAAAGTAAAATCCTCCATATTGCTCCACTTATGTTGCACATGCAGACTTTTGTAACTGCAGTTTGTGTCGCACTTTTAATGATCGTAAACTTGTAAGTGGCACCCACTGATCCTAAATATAATTATTCTGGGGCCAGTTAGTCATTGTGAAAATGATTGTTTTTAATTTGCTCCCTAAACATGTTAAATACTTATGAGTAGTGATAACAATGGAGCTGGTGTGTACAAGCCTTGGTGCCGGAAGTAAAAATCCCATTCAAAAATTGCATAGACTTTTCGAAAAAAAGAAAAAAAAAGAATATCAAATGTTCAAAAGACCAACAGAAAAAACAAGAGAGATATTGATATAAATTAGTGGCTTTGAATTACACACCTGCACAGCGCCACCTCCTGTTTAGGAGTGGGCATGATCCTGTTAAATCGGAGAAAAAAACGCAATGCGACCAAATCGTCTGCACTAGAGTGAAAAGTGTTTTTTTTTTTTGTGGAATAGAAAGTATTATTGTTTGTCAAATGTAGTGGAGTAAAAGCAATAAGTTGTCAACAAAGGTACTACCTAAGTATAGTACAGATCCTCAAAAACAAAGTAAATTGCCTTCGTTACTGACCACCACTGCACATACTTTATTCAGATAGTGGTCTAGGATACCTCAATCTTATAATAGCTGTATTGTCAACTTGTTATATTAAGTAATACATTTGAAATTGAACTAATTAACCAAAAATAAGCAAGAATTTTGAAGTTTATTGTCGCTGTAGTGAAATTTTGCAGAGGTTTTGAGTATATTTAAGCTATAGTAATCAAAACCAGTACTTCTTTCTTTCACCTGTATAGTTGACTCTATATAGGGCCTGTGAAGACATAAAACCTGACCCAGATTCTACTCACTGCAGACTTTTATGGTGAAAAACCTGCTTTTTGACTTAACAATAAGTCTGTGTCACAGTGACGGGCCACAGAGGATACTTCAAATATAAACTGCTGCTATTGGGCAATACTGAATCAACTTTTGAACTTTTATTTTGTTGTTGCCTCATCAAACACACAACTGGAGTAGTGTGAGGGAAACTGGACACAAAGTTCTCAGGAAGTCAGTGCCATAAAGTAGTTCTGTGGTGTTTGGGGAACAAAAACGAAAGATCAAGGCTCTCCTCACACATTGTAATTCTCTATTTACATTTTCTAAAAAGCCTTTATTGTACTGGGCTAATATAAAATCTTTTAAAAACATATTGCAGGTCTGTTCCACGCGTATCAACTAGGCTACAACAAGCCTTTGTCAAGAAAGGAGTAGTATAATAACTGGATCAGTGTAAGTTTTCATTCATATGTCCTTATTAGCAACTATTGTTTTACCTTGCTTAAAATTGCTTAAAATTCCTTTTTTGGGGGGGTACACTCATTAATTGAAGTTATAAAGTGTAAATGATCAATGTTAAGGTGTAGAGGAGACCGTAGGCAAAGATTCTTCAGTCGTCATCTGTAGTTGAAGTGTAGGACGTTTCGCTCTTCATCCAAAGAGCTTCGTCGGCACTGAGCAAACTTGGACACCAGTGGACTGCTCAGTGCTGATGAAGATCTTTGGATGAAGAGCAAAACGTCCTACACTTCACCAGCAAGGACCACGCCACAACAATATTGCAGTTAAGAATGTTTATTGACTAGGAAGATTGGAGGCTGGATGGAGACGTGGGTGGGGGGTAAGACCGTCTCGTAGTGCACCCATCTCTTCAGGACCCCCCTCCTGGGCAGAAGGATAAGTGCTGATAGACAAGAATGGTTAGAGAGAGGGAGGGAGGGGTCGAGAGTTTTGAGACGAACAGTGTGGAAGGTGCTTGGCTGGTTTAGTTGGAGGCGTAGACGAGCCGGAGGAGTGGCTGGAGAAGAGTGAGTGATTGGTTGAGGCGTGGACCTGCTCCCGAACTTCAATGAGTCAATCAGATATTAACTCCATTTCAACTACAGAGTACAGATGAAGACTGAAGAATCCAGTACGCCCAGGACCACGACCATGTTACACCAATAGAGGGGAGCAACAAAAAGGTTAACACCCCCTTTTAGGGTAAACCGGAGGCCGCGTCCATTGAGATGAATGTGGAAACATCGACTGAGATCTTCACAGTTACGTCTGAAAAATAACATTTTATGCATTTTATATGTTTGTCTGATATAAAAAGGAAGAGATTTGTTGCTGTAGAAGATTCACAGAGAGGACAGTTTTTAAAGTGGCTAAAGTTAGCAGGAAGTTAGCATGTTCGGACTAAATAGGTCAAAAACTAAGCAATATAGAAAGATAAGAAGCTGCAAATTTACTGAAAGTTATATAGGCAAACAGTGCTAGGGAGTATTCAGAATATTTATTTTGAGTAACTGTATTCAGGTACAAGTACTCTCTCATTTGAGGGTATTCCTAATTACTTTTCAAATACCAAAGGAATACATTGCAAAATTCATAGTCTTTCAATTTTAGCTTCAAATTTTACAACATTCGTAAAAAATAACCTTCAAGGAAAATCAGAATTTCCTACGAAAATAAAAAATAAAGATGTCACGGTTCATGTAAAAGTGTTGCTACATATTTTTAATCATTCAACAATATAATGCAAATCAAGGTGCAAGTACTAGTATTCCGAAAACAGTACACTGATTGGGCAAAGTATAACTAAATATGTTACAAAACACATTTTAAGACAAGTATTCAGTATTCTGTAACTACAATTTCAAAGTGTTCTCCCCACACTGTAGGCAAACTACTACAACCTTGGATTTGATCAAATGAAGTCACTAGGAGCTCATGTTGTTGAGTGACGTGTTGAGTCTTTCTGCGTGTTACAAAAGTGTCTCTCCACCTCTGATTCTGACCAACGTAAACAACACATCCTGGACATAAAGAGAGTTGAACAGGAAATATCGGAAAAGTGAGTAAATGCGTGTGTCTTATGTGTTTTGTGTGAGTGTGTGCGTGTGTGTGTGTGTGTTTAGGCCTGAGTGTGTGTGAAGGTGCGTAAAACAACATTCCTGTCATTCCTGGAGCGCTGAGCCAGACTGGGCAGCGGCAGATCACCAGCAGCAGCCCCACAACACGCAGCTAACAGGACAGTTTGTTTGGGCACGACACAAACAGACTTATTACTGTTGTATTACAACTTATCAGCTGTTGTTGTAGTTAATAGTTTTCGTTGTTTGGAGGTGTAAGCGGCCTGTTATTGCTTGTAGTGATTATGTAAGCGCTGACGTCATGTCCACGGTCACAAAGACAGTCTTGTAGAGCTGCTTCATGCAACGCAATGTTACTGAAGTGGTTTGTATAGACACAGAGGAACGCTGCAGGCAATTATTATTATTTTTTTCATATTTTGGGCCAGTTTGGTCTCTAAGCCGTTCACCTGGAAACAAATAAATGACCAAATATTCACAATAAAAAGTGTCATTATTTCATGGATTCAACGTTTCCCCATAGAACTACAGTATATGGGAAATTTGTCTCACACATCCACTTTAGTAGCACCTACAGACGCCAACCTCCTACTGACGTTCCCCATTCCCCTGTGGAGTCTTGCCTTAAATTCCAACATGAAATGATAAAAATTAATGAAAAAATAACGCACAGGCCATCAGTATTTAACCAAGAGAGGTGGGACTTAGAGGTTTACTCCTCCTACTGGTTTTCATCATAGAAACCCATGAGCGTGTCAATTCTGTTCATTCGCCGACAAAGCTTTTTGGATAAAGAGCGAAACGTCCTACACTTCAACTACAGAGTACAGATGAACACTGAAGAATCTTTGCCTACGATGGACAACTCCCGTACGACTGAGAACCTGCACAGATGAGCCACATTTGTTCGCAAACGTTTACCTGTCTAGTGTGACTTCTCCTCACAGTGTAAAGGTGTCCACACACTAGAGGATTTTAAATCTTTTGAGACTAAAGATCTGTGCACAGACCACACACACTTAAGGACAGACATGAGGACACACATACACACACATGAGGAGTCCCACCACAGATCATGCCATGAGACAATTTTTTATTGATCCACGCCTCCTCAGACTACAAATCTGGCTAAAAATCATTTAGTGTGTGTCCAGATTAAGACATGCAAAAGTTCCAAGAAGTCGCTACATCCTATAGTGAAAGTGTCTGTGTCTGTCCATCTGCATGTCTAAGTACAAATTACATGTAGAAAACCAATATCAATCAATTTATTTTTATGACGCCCAGTATCCCAAAAAAGCATATAACACTTTGAAAACTTTAAAGGACTAAGTAAGTTTGTAAGTGACTAAAACATTTCTTCTCAACAAGGTTTTAGGTGGATGGATGTGGGAGCAAGGATGGTGGCCAATCTCTGCATGATGCACAGCAAGAAGGTCTTGGGTTTGATTCTCACACTAAGTTCTGTGTGGAGTTTGCATGTTCTCCCCTTGTCTGACGAGGCTTCCTCTCGGTTGTTTGTTTTCCACCATCAATCCAGAACATACAATCCAATCCACTAGGGATGTCAAGTTTAACTGTTTTTATAGTTACCTCATGGTAGGTTAATGCCAAAAATAAAAGCTGGACAAACAGTGTTGAGTGTTGAATCCACCAAAAACAATATTGTTAAGTACAAGACTCGAAGGTCTGTATGTAAGAACTACTAAAGTGGAGATTATGTGGCAACAAGATGAGAAAATGCATTTTGAAAAATGGTAATTGAAGTTACAATTTCCTATACAGTTGTGTTCAAAAGTTTACATACTCTTTTAATCTATTGGGCATTTTTCATGTATATGAATATGAATATTTTCACTCATGATTAGTAGTTGTATGAAGCCATTTATTGTCAAAGAACTTAGTTTACTCTTTTGAAATCATAATGAAACAGAAACTACTCAAATGTCCCCGATCTAATGTTTACATGACCTTCAACAACTGCCAGGAAAATTGTTTAGGAGTGAAGAAAATCTCTCTTCAGCTGAAATACAGGACTCTCTGACAAAATTGGACTCCCTCTTGTTTCAAGATGCACAATATGTAAACTTTTGATCAGGGACATTTGGCTGGTTTCTAGTTGAAAAGCGTAAACAAACAGTTTTCTTTGGCAATAAATGGCTTCACACAAACCACTAACCATGAGTGAAATAAAGGGTTTTGTGTTATCATTCACATTCCATGAAATGCATACGTTTACATACCCTAACATTCTGCCAGGGGATGGAAACTTTGGAGCACAGCTGTAGTTCTATGGAGAAAAGTTGAATCAGTGCAATAATTACTCTCCTTATTGTAAAGATTAGATCATATATTTGTTAAAGAGTGCTGTCCTTTCTTTCGCTTAAAGAGTGGCCCGAAATCTGAAAAAGGAAAATAATTACTTTTGCTTCCAGTGTCTTTCCTGACGCCAAAAAATTATAATACAAGACAAAAACAAATGCAACTCACGCTGTGTTAAAAGCCAGAAAATAAAAATGGCTCTTAAGATGTGACTCAAAACACCCCACTGTAGATCCCCCAGAGTCGGCTCGCTCTTTTCATCCGGATGAAAATCCTGACCAACATCTGGAGCTGGGTCCCTGCGCGCTGCTCCTCAAAAGTTTTCCCGAGTCTCTGGTTGAAAGACGGGTCATGTGCAGAAGATACATTTCTTTATAGGGACAATAAAGTCTAGAAATACCGATTTATCTGCAAATGTTGGCAGTAAACCTCACCTAAAGACTGTAGAGAGTATGCAGATTCAAAAAGTGGAGAGTTCTGTTTAGAAAGATAACGATTAAGTGGATATAGTATATTTTAGATCCTTCTTAAATCGACCTAAATAACTTGAGTATGTATTTAACAATGACTATTTATGTAATGCCATTTGAATGTACACCAACATTATACAAGCAAAGTTTTCCCACATTGTTTAGCTCTCTCTCAGCTGTCAAACTGGAGCTATTGTTGTGGTATACACCTGACAGCTCTGAGCTTAAAGCAACTGAGTTATACCTTCAAGAACTGACAGCTCCAATGCTAAATCCCTTAAGTCCCCATTCAGAGCCGTGTTAGCTTCCACACAACAGCAAACAAGAGCAGGAGCTAAACCAAAGACGTTGAGGAGAAAGTTTTACTGTCTAAAATGACAATGTACATGACAAGAGCGGCTATTCTTAACCACTCATCACACTGTACAGGCAAACTGATGAAACGGCTGACAATACGCTGATAGTTAGAGGCATCGGTAACTACTGCACCAAAAGGAGCCTTGAATCCATCATCTGCAATCTGTCGTCTTAGCCGGAGGTTTCCAAAGTGGTGGTCGGGACCCACTGAAGGGTACTTCTCAGCAGCACGACGCGCTGCAGTCTGTGTTTGTCCTTAGTGGTGGCTCCAGCGTACCACACGGTGATGGAGGTGAGGATGGACTCGATGGTGGTCCTGTAGAAGTCCACCATCCTCTTGGGGGGCCAGTTGAGTTGCCGCAGGAAGTACATCTGATGGTCGGCTCCCACTTGAGGTCCTGGGTGATGGTGGTGCCCAGGAAGCGGATCAGGGGTCAGCAATCAGGGGTCAGTTGTGCTAGATAAGGGGAGGGATGCTCTGCTTTGAAATCTTTGACAAAAATTAAGTTTAGGAACAGAGAAATCTTGAAGGTTAGCAGACCGTTCCCTGTTCCTAAACACAATATTTGTCATAGCATCTCAAGTTTTCAAAGCAGACCGTCCCTCCCCTTATCTAGCACAACTGGCCAGATAAGGGGAGGCTGTAACATTGGTCCTGGGCAAACAGCTTTGACATTTGTCCTGGACTCTTACATCAGATCGTGTATGGGAGGTGGGGGTGGCAAGATGATTTCACGATGATATTTTTTAAATTTGGTAACACTGTGTATGATGCATTTTTGATTGAAAACAGTATATTTTTGTGGAATTGAAAACACAAATGATCTCTTGATAAGTTACATTTTCTTGAAATCAAAATATTTTACTTTATTTTGAGTAATTTTAACTTGCCACGTAAAATTATCTGCCAATGGAACAAATATTTTTGCACTTAAAATAAGAAAAAACATATTATTTCAAGTAAATTTAGGTTAATTATCAATTTTTTTTTTTTACTTTTTATTTTGTTATTTTTTAAATTCACAACACAAAGAAAATGACAACATAACCAAGAACAAAAAAGGGGGGTGACTGTTCACCACAACATGTCTAGGTTACACAAAAACAGTCAAACGGGAGAGACATCGAGCCTCTGCTTGAACGCAAACCACCTGAACAAATGACCCTGTGGTCGCAAAAGAAAGTCAGCCTCTCCATCGTGTGCACCTCCTCCACAATCCCTTGCATTTGTTCCTTGCTGCGAAGGAGGATCTAAGGACAGGGGATGCCCCCAGCATTATTACTATTCAATAATTGTCTTTCTATTTTCTGTGAAGCCCTGCGAGGCAACTTTGTTGTGATTCTGGGCTATACAAATAAAATTGAATTGAATTGTTCCACTCGGGGGGATCCCCATTAAGCCAGTTTCTTGCTGTATCTGTCTTTTTTTGGAAACAAGTCCTTGAGTAGCAGACCCAGCAGGTAAATCTTGGGGTCCTTGGGGATATCACAAGCCATGACATCATCCGTAAACTTAAATACATTGACCCAAAATGTTGATAATTTTGGACATGTCCAGAAGATGTAAGTTATTTGTAACAATACTTGTTCCATTGGCAGATCATTTTACTTATCAAGAGATCGCTCTTTGCAGTGTGTACCTGAATATATGTTCTGTCCTCCTTCAATATACACTCTATGTAAACTCAGACATTTTGTTATATTGTTCATCTAATAGTTCATTGTGGGCCACACAGCCATACTGTATTGTAAACAGGAAAATATTATTGAGAGAAGAAATTTCAATAAATTAATATTAATAATGAGCACTGTGATAACTGTTTGATTCACATTTTGATTTGGTCAAAGCCCTACAGAATTGTCACCTAATAAATAATAATAATGGCTTACACACAGGCACTTTACAAGCTTGTGTTACAAGTTTCTCAAAGGGCTACACTGTTGTAGTCATTATTCATCCCCTCCACAGTCGGTGGTGGTGAGCTACTGCTGTAGCCACAGACTCACCATTTACCACATCGCTAAAATGTGTTGTTTATATCCTGATCTGTAGTTAAACAGTGCTGGACTAGAACAACAAGTAAGTCCTCACAGGAATGGACTACAGACTTTTTTTTTTACATACTCAAAAAAGTATGCTCTACAGGGATTAAATCATCATCATCATCACCATCAAACCAAACTTGCAGGCTATTGTTTTGTATCATTTTTGTGAACGTGACTCTACAAAGTGATCCTGAAAGTGAAGAAACATGCATACAAACTAATCCCTGTGAAGAACTGGGATGTTGGAAATTAGTTTGGATCACAACTAACAATGTAATTTACTCCCTCCCTCTTTGTTTGTAATTTAAAAACTAAATCTGGTATCGGGCCTTTAAGATAAATATCTAACTATAATATCCAAAAAACATTGATAAACCTTTTTTGGATGCGAGTTGTTGGTCCTCTGATTTTGCTGGTCATGGCCTGCAAATTTTTAGGAATCCACGACCTAAGAAAACATAATGTTTATAATTAGAACGATTCAGTTACATGATGAAGATAGATAGATAGATAGATAGATAGATAGATAGATAGATAGATAGATAGATAGATAGATAGATAGATAGATAGATCGATCGATCAATCTTATATTTCTCTTTTATTTCTCTTTAGGAGGACCATGGCTGCAGATGGGGAACACTGTAGGACCAGCTCATTCATGATCAAGTGCAGTTGTTGTTGTTATTCATTTATTTGGTCAGGAAAGTGCATATTTATGAACACACGTGTAAACACAGCACTTTGGATCGTAGCCTTTACATCTGTTGTCCTGCATTCACACTCAGAAACACAATCTAAGGTGTCTGCGAGGTCGTAGACAGTGTAAACTAAAGTAACAGAAAAAAGCATACATTTTGGAGGCCATTTCTGTTTTATTGTCTAACACCATAGATAGACTTTCAGATTTTGAAATGACTGGTAAATGTTGGATAGTGAATATTTCTTACTAACAATCATATCTCTGGTCTGTTTAATTGTGTAAAGTAATAGGAATTTGAAACAAAAGAAGCCTACAATGGGATTTAATAAATAACATAGGCCTTTTGTGCATTTTTGGAGCGTATTTTTACCTAAAATGTATTGTTGGCTCAGAAAAACAGGCATGTTGAGAAGTAAAAGGAGTTAAAACTCTAAATACAGCCAAACGTTTATATACCCTTTTAATCTTTTGGCCATTTTTAATATGAATGATAGCACAAAAATCTTTTCTTCCTCTCATGGTTAGTGGTTGTGCGAAGCCATTTATTGTCAAAGAACTGAGTTTACTCTTTTGAAATCATAATGAGACAGAAACTACTCAAATGTCCCTGATCTAACGTTTACGTGACCTTTAACAACTGCCAGGAAAATTGTTCAGGCGCAAAGAAAAACTCACTTCAGCTGAAAAACAGGACTCTCTGACAAAATTGGACTCTCTAAAAATTATGTTTGCTTCAAGATGCACAATATGTTAACTTTTGATCAGGGACATTTGGCTAGTTTCTAGTTGAAAAGTGTAAACAAACAGATTTTTTGACAATAAATGGCTTCACACAACCACTAACCAGGAGTGAAATAAAGGTTTTTGTGCTATCATTCATATTCTATGAAATGTATCTATACATACCCTGACTTTCTGCCACAACTGTATATTGTGTGAGGGTCTTAAAAAGTCTGAAGTTAAATGTACTACATTTGACTTCAGGATATATGATATGCCCTATTATTTCATCCATGTACTGGTAGACAGACACAGAGAGTAGAGTTGATGAAGCTTCTTGTCTGAGGACACAATGACAGTGTGCACCGGCTGGAGCTGGGATCAACATTTGCACTGGTTTTCTAATTGTCGCAGATTTGCTTGTTAAGGCAAGACACTGCAGGTGAATAGGCAAAAATCATAAATTGAGTGATACCAATTTGAAATGTTTGCTGCATATTATTGGCATGAATATGAGAAAACATGTATTGGATGTTTTTCTGTCGTTTCATGTTTTCACATAAGAGTTAGGTATTTTATGCATAAAAATGGCAGAAATTGCCTATATTTTTACCGACAAAATCTAAACAATGGGCCAGGTTTAAATGTATGGCTTAATTTTGTTGACATATTAGATACAAAGATTTGTTCAGTGGGAATGTGGGATATTTTGTTTAGTTTTTTGAATAAACTAGTTATTACTGAATAAATCAATAAAAATCCAAATTTCACCTCGTTTTTACCATTTTTTAGGGTTCAAGACTCAATTAACAGGGTTTCTGCGGGACATTAAAAAGCATTAAAAGTCATTAAATGAACTGTCTCAAAAATAAGGCCTTAAATGTCATTAAAAAGCATTAAATAAAATTCAACCTGCCATTAAATCAAACGTTCTTGGAAAATAAATAACTTTTACAGCACAAGTTCAAATACACAAATTAGGGTCTAGACTGGAGTTTTGGCAGAAATCATACTGTATTTCTGGTCAAACGTTGTCCCTTGAATCAAATTTTCTATTGAATATGGAAATGAATATTAAATACAGTGGTATCAAAAAGTTTGGGCACCCCTGTAAATTTTCATGATTTTCCTATAAATCATTGGTTGTTTGGATAAAAAATTCCAGTTAAATATATCATATAGTAGACAAACACGGTGATATTTGAGAAGTGAAATAAAGTTTATATGATTTACAGAAAATGTGCAAGAATTATTTAAACAAAAATAGGCATGTGCATAAATTTAGGCACCCTTGCATTTTATTGATTTTAATACCTTTATCACTAATTATTGGAACTCAAAATTGGTTTGGTAACCTCAGTGACCCTTGACCTCCATACATGAATGATGAATCCAATCATGAGAAAGTGTATTTAAGGAGGCCAATTGTAAGTGTTTCTCCTCTTTGCATCTTCTCTGAAGAGTGGCAACATGGGAGCCTCAAAACAACTCTCAAATGACCTGAAAACAATGCTTGTTCAACATCATGGTTTAGGGGAAGGATACAGAAAGCTATC
>OMNZ01073257.1:0-10807 GCA_900303255.1 Lesueurigobius sanzi
CACGAATGAAATGTCTCAACCAGATGTAATGTCCCGTGAATAAGTAAATCACTTAGAGTAACAGGCTTAGAGTATCCCCCATCCTTAGACCTTCCTCTACGGCGAGGAAAAACCCCAAAAAAACAAAAACCACACAGAGAAAACCAATTTAAAGGAAGGATCCATTTCCCTTGGACGGATGGGCTAGTGGTGAATTGCTGGTAAAAGTGGTAAAAGCAACGTCAGCGCCCAGCCATGACGGTCACGGAGACGGCCCATTCTCGCCCGTTGGATAAGACTCACCTGCTGTATTCACTGCAGAGGTCACTGTGGGAGAGAGTTCAGGAGCTGGAGAACTCCAATCCAGGCCCGGAGTCGGACCCTCACTTTCGGTCAGAGGAGGCCACGTGGTCAGCTCCTCCATGATGAGCCACGAGAAGATCAGTCCAGCGCCTCCCAAACCTGTGCACACATATCAGCGTTATTAAGCTGATGACGATCTTTGGACTAAGATCGAAACGTCCTACACTTCAACTACAGAGGGCAGATGACGACTGAATCATTTTTACCTACGATTACAGGCAACGTTTTCCAATTTTCAGGTTTCATAACAATCAGCTAAGGACGTTTATGGGTCGACCCAAGATCGCTCTATAGTTTCAGCTGTTTTTACTTCAGCTTTAGTTAGGGCTGGGCGATATGGCTAAAAAATCTTATCACGATTTACCAGTTTAAATCACGATTTCGATTTTATCACGATTCATGTGTAAATTGTCTTTTTAAAGGCGACCAAACTCATCTGCTTCTTCTTAGGTTTAGTCCTGGTTTAATCCTGGTTCAGTCTGATATTGTCCGGGTTTAGACCTGGTTTAGACCTAGTTTTCTCTAGGTTTATTTCTGATTGAGTCCTTGGATTTAGACCTGGTTTAGTCCTGATTTAGTCCAGGGTAATCAGTTCCCTGGTTTAGTCATCTTTAGTTTGGTCCTGGTTTAGATGTTGATTTCAGTCTCTGCTTTAGTCCAGTTTACTTCTTGGTTTACTTCCTGGTTTAATCCAGATTCAGTTTTGTGATATTGTCTGATTTTAGACCTGGTTAAGACCTAGTGTTTACAGCCGGGGCCCTTCAGGTGGTCTAAAGACCTGTCGGCCGCTCTACCCCTGAAACTGGGGCCCACTGGGGACTAAGCACCACAGCAGCAAGGGCCCAGAGCAAGTTGGCCGGACCTAGCCCCTCTGGACTCTCAAGCCCTGCTGCGCCTCGCCCCTCGAGTCCAACCAGCTCTCCCTAGTTTTACACCCCCTATCTTTTACTTTTGTCCAAATAAACCTTCAAACTTTTGTCATGTTGTGGTTTCCTTGTATCCTGGTGATCGGAACCGAGTTTGAAGGCGTTACAGCAGCATAAGCTTCACATTATAGTTTAATTATTGCACTGATTCAACTGTTCTTTATGGGGAAAATTTGCGTTTTACTGAGCTTTTCTCAAAACCTAATTTTGAGAAATGTGCTTTTTTTTCTAAAAATGTGGATTTTATTACACTCTTGCAACAACATTTTAACATTAATAGCTCCAACATACACCAGATGTACCAGTCTTGTATTAAGACAATGCAAAACAGTTACAGTTTTTCACAAGATCCATAAATCCAATCTGAATTAAATCTTTGTAACTATAATATAATATAGAAAAAAAAACATTGTCTTGATGTGGTTTTCAAAAAAATAGGCATTAGGCCATTTGTCTCAAAGAAAACTTACCAAGACAACCGTAAAATTCAGCACAAATATACTTTTTAACACCAAACACCTTGTTTGTTGTTACCATCTGAAGATAATTTGTACATCGGCACAAGTGAAACTTCTTTGTAGAGCTAATAATTTGAAGATATTTATTTCATATAAATAATATTATAAGAGTGTAACATGTGGAGTTGGTCAGAGCTACTTTACTTATAGATATAGATTATAAGAGCGCAAACTGGAACAAAACCTAAAAATGTAATTTTCAATTTCAAGCAAAAGTATCTGCCAGAGGAGTAATAAAACGTTCATATTCTTTTTTGCATGTACAGTATTTTGAGATATTCCTTCTTGTATTTACTCTCAAAGTACTCCCTAGAAAACCCATAGAAAAGTGAGAATGGAAAATGAAAACATTATTGCTCACTCACCGGTGCGTGTCTCATCCAGAAGAGATAAAGGCGACTTCAGCACAAAGTCAGACAGCTGGGTGTGGTGCCCTTTCCCCCGGGTCACCATCAGCCAATCAGCAGCCAGCGATCTGTGACCTCATCATGTGCCCAAACGCACTTCTTATCCTGCTCAGAGTCTCAATGTATGTACCAACATATTACTATTCCTCTCCCTCCTCATGGGTCCTGTGTGTGAAAACTCATCTGACCTGGAAACTGTCTCCTGCCGTGCCCAGCATGGGCTCTGGGGGGCGCTGCTGTTGCCCCTCTAGTTGAGTCAGGTATTTTAAGATGCACTTACCTTAATATCTGAAAGAGCAAGAATTTGGTGTGAAAATAAATAAATCAAGAAGTACTAATATTTTCTTGTCATTAATTACTTCATTAAAAGTATAAGATGCAAATTCTACTTCAGTAAAAGTATAATTTTCTTTCAAATGTATGAGCAAAAAGTAAAAGTAAACACATTTTTCAAACTATGAAATGTATTCTTATAAAGAAATCTGCACATTGTGCAAACCATGGTCTTAACCAAGACTTAAAAGTCTAAACCTTGTCTAAAACCAGGATTAACTAGGTCAAAACCATGTCAACATCAGGGCTAAACCAGGCCTAAACCAGGGCTAAACCAGGCCTAAACCCAGGGCTATACCAGGTCCAGGTCTAACTAGATATAAACCAGGGCTAAGCCAGGTCTAAACTAGGTCTTAACCAGGTATAAACCAGGTCTAAACTAGGTCTAATCCAGGTATAAACCAGGGCTAAACTAGGTCTAAACCAGGGCTAAACCAGGTCTAAACTAGGTCTAAACCAGGTCTAAACTAGGTCTAAACCAGGTAAACCAGGGCTAAACCAGGCCTAAACCCAGGGCTATACCAGGTCCAGGTCTAACTAGATATAAACCAGGGCTAAGCCAGGTCTAAACTAGGTCTAAACCAGGGCTAAATCAGGTCTAAACTAGGTATAAACCAGGTATAAACCAGGGCTAAACCAGGCCTAAACCCAGGGCTATACCAGGTCCAGGTCTAACTAGATATAAACCAGGGCTAAGCCAGGTCTAAACTAGGTTTAAACCAGGTATAAACCAGGGCTAAACCAGGTCTAAACCATGTATAAACCAGGGCTAACCATGTCCAAACTATGTCTAAAACCAGGTTCAAAGCTAAGTCTAAACCAGGGCTAAACCAGGTCTAAATCAGGTCTAAACCATGTATAAACCCAGGTCTAAACTAGGGCTAATCATGTCTAAATGATGTCTAAAACCAGGCCCAAAACCCAGAACCACAATAATAAAACTCTATCTCCACATTTTTTTCACCTATTTTTATTTGCTGAAAAATTGTGAAACTGCAAATCTATAAACACAATTGTAATGTTAGAAATAAATGATTAACACACGACACAGTGTTTGACTTCAATAATAATACATGTTTTGATTGTAAAAATAACATGCAAACTATGTGACACAACTAACATGCACAGGCCTCCACGAACCACCAGGGGCCGCCATTGTTCAAACATTAGGATTTATTTATCATATCTTTGATATTCAAGTCTAATTAGGTATGAAATGTGAGGAGTGAGGAGTTAGTTTGGTGGAAGTTTGGTGGAAGTTGTAATCATATCCCAACTTCTCGTCCTCTTTCATAATGTTTTTGAACAGATTTGTGTAAATGCTATAATGTCTGTACAATCAAATATCAAATTGCCTGCAGACGTGTACATTTCAGTTTAACATATTGGTCACACTTTACAGCGCAGTAATCACATGGCGATAGGATGGGAATAACCAGAACCATTTCTCTTGGTCACGTTCAGTCCATTGTGAGTTATAGCAGTTCAATTCACATCCACTTTTCATATAAACCTTTCCCAAAACAAACAAAAAACAACATTTCAGAAGCAAGAGCAATGCTAATCAGCTGTGTAATTTGAATTGTATTTATTTGATAAGGGACAATGCACAAAAGACATTAGTCGAAGAAAAGGAAAGATGCCATGTGCCATGTTATAACAAAAGAATGCTAGTTTCCACCCACAGTCCCTGGACAGGTTGATGTAATACTTACAAAACTACATGGAAATTATGAAAATGCATACACAGAGAAACAATCATTATTTCACTAACATCTTTAAAACCAGTCCCTCTGGTGGCAATGACCTTTTTCCAGTATAGGGCCGAGACCGAGAAAAGGCTTTTGGCTTGCCACTGGCTTCCTCTGCTTTAATTGCAGAAGGCCAGTCCGAGAGCTCCCCCTTTCGCTGTCTAGCGACATTACACAGGCTAATGGAGAATAAAAAGATTATGCGTGTGACGTTACACCACCCCTCCCCACTAACCTTAAGGTTAGGGTTAAGGTTAGGGTCAGGAACACATTCTCCATAAGCCTGTGTAATGTCAAAAGGGGGAGCTCTCTGACTGGCCTTACGCAAAAAAGCCAGTTGAAGCCAGTGGCAAACCATTTCAGGAGCCAAAAGCCTTTCTTCGGGTCTCGATCTCTCTCCTTTTTTTGGTCAGGCTGTAAATCTTATATAAAACGCAGTTGCCGGTGGAATTGATTGTTTTCCCGACACACTGCGGTCTACGGAAGTGGACTTCAATGAGTTTGTCGGATAGGATATAGCTCATGGCATGTCATCAGAATCAGAAGATCAGAATAGAATTTATTGCTATTGTCAATGAAGGTTTCACAGACTAGGAGTTTTCTTCGGTGATCTTGTGCAACATGAAACATAAACTTGTAATAATGATAAATAATAAACTATGGGGGGGTATAAAACCTGGTGGTCTCGGGGCCCACGCAGCTGCATAGTCTGCTTATGATGCTGGGCCCTGGTTTTATGGGGAAAATGAAGGGAAATGTTACTTCTAGAACCTTGAGTAAATACCAAGTAGTCATCATTACCACACTTCGTTCACCATCGTATCACCATGCTGTTAGTGCGCTGCTCACAGTAAAAGCAGAGGAAAAGCCAAACTAAGACCTGCAGTCCTAAAGCTCGCCCACACTGGCATTCTCCCTCTCTGCTGCCATGTGCCTACTCATGCTCCTGCTCGTGCTCGTGCCCGTGCTCACACTCGTGCTCGTCGTGCCCGTGCTCGTGCCCGTGCTCGTGCTCGTGCTCACACTCGTGCTCGTGGTGGAAGAACACGTGGCAGCAGACGGTCACCGTGGAGACCAGGGTCATGAACTCCTGGAAGTCACAGTGGGCGTCTCCGTCGTGGTCCAGGCTGTCCATCAGCGTGTCCAGACAGGCCTGGTCAGAGACGTGCTGAGGGGACACATGAGGACACACATGATCAGAGGACATACAGTGGGGGAAAAAATATTTAGTCAGCCACCAATTGTGCAAGTTCTCCTACTTAACCTCTTAAGCCCTAACGTCCCCATTTTTGGGGACTTGCCACTTTTACAGACAATCCTTGTTTATTTTAATCTTATGTAAAAATGGCCAAAATTGCCAACATTTTCAACGACAGAATAATGGATGGAGCCAGATTTTATTTTTATTTTGTGCTCAAAAGTTCACCTTGAAAGAAACAGCAACATGTTTTAAAATATTTTAACCTTTTAAGCCCTAAGGTCCCCGTTTTTGGGGACTTGCCACTTTTAGAGACAATCCTTTTTAATTTGAATCTATTTTTTAAAATGTGTTCACAAAAAAGGGTATTTTTTTTTTTCTTGGAAAAACTGTATTTTATGACCAAATATATAAAAAGGAGCAAAAATGTTCAATGTCATTGAAATATTACAAATTAGAATTTTTTGGCCAAAAAGTGCCAAATTATGACCAATTTATTACAATGGGATTCCGCCTAGACTATGATTTTTTTGAAAATGTTCACATCTACAGTATCCCCATAGACATTCATATCATATGAGAGCAATATGAACATTGTAGACATTTTACAAGCTGTTAAAGCCTTCCGGAGTATATGTATCCCAAATTCAGAAAAAACAGCCACGGGCTTAAGAGGTTAAAAAGATGAGAGAGGCCTGTAATGTTCATTATAGGTAGACCTCAACAATGAGAGACAAAATGAGAAAAAAAAAATCCAGAAAATCAAATTGTCTGATTTTTGAAGAATTTATTTGCAAATATGGTGGAACATTAGTATTTGGTCACCTACAAACAAGCAGGATTTCTGGCTCTCACAGAGCTGTAACTTCTTCTTTAAGAGGCTCCTCTGTCCTCCACTCGTTACCTGTATTAATGGCACCTGTTTGAACTCGTTATCAGTATAAAAAACACCTGTCCACAACCTCAAACAGTCACACTCCAAACTCCACTATGGCCAAGACCAAAGAGCTGTCAAAGGACAGAAACAAAATTGTAGACCTGCACCAGGCTGGGAAGACTGAATATGCAATAGGTAAGCAGCTTGGTGTGAAGAAATCAACTGTGGGAGCAATTATTAGAAAATGGAAGACCTACAAGACCACTGATAATCTTCCTTGATTAATTATTGATTAAGGATTTTCTGGATTTTTTTTTTCTCATTTTAAAATTTTTAAAATTACAGGCCTCTCTGGGAGAACTTACACAATTGGTGGCTAAAACCAGACTAAATACTTTTTCCCCCCACTGTACGCATACAGAAAGGTTATTCAAGGCCAGACACTGCAGGCAAATGTATTTCAGTGATATCAATTTTAACCATTTTCTGTATATTACTGACATAAATGTGAGAAAATTTTCATACATAAAATAAAGCATTTTATGTGTAAAAATGGAAAATTTAGAAAAAAAAAATCTAAATAAAGGACGGCAAATGTGTCGGTTTTACATTCAAAATATATGGTAGACATCTCTGCTTATGTGTATATTACTTGTAACCTTAATCAGGGTTGTCTCTGTACTGTGGTTAGCCCTAAAACCGGGCTGAAAAATATCAAGCACATTATTTGCTTACAACTAAGTCAGTTAGCTCAAAAAGTTTGGAGTATGTAGTAGCTACTAAAGTGGAGACGCCAAAATGAATAAGTGAACCAATGAATAAGTGCAAAAAAAATTACACTACTTATTGTAAAGATAATGACATTTTTGCGTGTAGTGTCTCCCCTTAAAGCCAGC
Organism: Lesueurigobius sanzi; assembly: GCA_900303255.1. Lineage (NCBI taxonomy): Eukaryota > Metazoa > Chordata > Actinopteri > Gobiiformes > Gobiidae > Lesueurigobius > Lesueurigobius sanzi. The sequence continues at coordinate 7,249 of OMNZ01073257.1, forward strand.
TCATACTCTCTCACATCAAATTTGTTTTGTTTTTTTCATTCTGGGGTTCACATTTGGTTCCGGGCCACACTCTTTGTGGTTCTCTGTGGTTCTTTGTGTGTGGCTCTTACCCCCATGAGGTCAGGCAGCTCGTCGTGCAGCAGCTCCTTCAGTTCGCTCTTCTTCAGCTTGTGCCTGTCTCCTTCTCTCTCGGAGTATTTCTGGAACACAGCGATGATGCTGGCCATGGCATTCTCCAGGTCTGTCATCCTGAACACACAGCATTTAACTAGTGACAAGAGCCTTTTGAGAGTAGCTCCATTGAAATTCAGGGGACTGCCACGGGTGTTATGTTGGCACTCGGAGAGAGTTTGATTTGCATTCGAGGCAGTAATGTATTTTTTTTCCTACTTTTAAATTGGAGCTATTTTGTTTTTTCTCATATTTGGTAATAATCTCAAACACATCTTGATCCTTATCTTACACTTTTTTGGTTAGAAAATGCTAAAATGCTCCGAAAATGGCTAACTCAAAGTCTCTCTTAGCGATTCTTTCCTGGTTCAACAAGTGCACTATTCTTAAGCCCCTCCCACCTCCCCTGTCTCCCCTTCACAACAAACCTCCATAGCCGGATTTCAGGTCATGTTTGTTGTAGTGATGAGATTACTGCAGGAGGATCCTCAGGTAAAAGAAAAGTCACCGGGAAAGATTCAAAGATTACTCTGTGTGCGAGAGGCTCGAAGCACATCTCTAGATATGTTTTTGATGTGGGAACAACAATGTTAGTTACATGATGAAAAGCTCTAAAAAGTTGAACTGTAAATGATTTGGGAGAGTCATACTAATGTGTAGTCTGGTGTTTTATAAACCATCCATCCATTTTCTTCCGCTTTATCCGGGGCCGGGTCGCGGTAGCAACAGCCTGAGCAGCGAAGCCCACACTTCCCGATCCACACACACTTCCTCCAGCTCTTCCTGGGGGATCCCAAGGCGTCCCCAGGCCAGTTCAAAGACTCTTTCCAGCGTGTCCTAGGTCTCGCCGGGGGACTCCTCCCAGGGGGACATACCAGGAACACCTCTCGAGGGAGGCGACCAGGAGGCGTCCGAAACAGATGCCCGAGCCACCGCAGCAAGGCTCCTTTCGACGTGAAGGAGTAGCGCTTGTATCCCCATGGCCCAAATCTCATGACCATAGGTGAGAGTTGGAATGTAGATTGTCTGGTAAATAGAGGGTTTTGTCTTTGGACTCAGCTCCTTCTTCACCACAACAGCCCGATTCAACGACCACATCACTGCAGACGCTGCACCGATCCATCTGTCAATCTCACGCTCCATCCTTCCATCACTCGGGAACAAGACACAGAGTCTTTTAAACCTTCATTTTCAATTATTATTGTATTATTTATTTCACTAATTTACAAGGCAAATGCAGCAACAGCATTTGACATACAAATCAAAAGGAATACCAATACCCCTATCAACACAAAATCATTAACAGTTCCAGCTTCTAACACAGCCGTCTTTTCAATGTCAAGACATTACACAATAATGCTTAAACAAACAATGATCTGCAGTGTCATATTTTTGCAACATTGAAAATTTCACATTCTTTAAAGTGATAGTCTGTAAGTCTAAATGTAATACAAGTGTAATAGAATGCATACTATTGACTGCCTGGACATGAATTTTGCTGTGAAGTTGGTCAAACAAAATGATGTATTTCTTTTCTCTCCCTTTGCTGATCTCAACAACTAACCACAATTCCCATTGCCATAGCTTTGACCAATGGGAGGAGTTTTCCTCAGAGCGATATTTCAATCAACCCACACATGTTTTTCCCAGCGCCAGTGTGAGCAAGTGCACATGGAACAAGAAGGGGCTTTCAGGGCCAATCAGGGGAGGGGGAGCAGTCCAAGCTGCCCATATCACATTGCACCAGTCCCTTATGGCTCCTCCTGCAGGTGGTGGGTCCACGGGAGGACGGCCCCACGTCGCTTCTTCACCTCTGGCCGACGTAACCGGCCTTGATGGTCTTTCATCATCAGGAGCTTCTGAACCGCTCTTGGTCTGACCCGTCACTTAGGACCTGTTTGCCATGGGACACCCCACCAGGGCCATAATGCCCCAGACAACAGAGCTCCTAGGTTCATTCATGTGCTGAAATCCTTCAACCACGATGAGGTGGACGTTTGAGGAGCTAGATTGTTTTCTTTAAACGTGTCCTCATTTTGCAATCTTACTTGGACATGGAAGTTCTAATTGTACCATCGCAATTGTTCCATCAACTGATGCCTTTGATTGAAATACATCTTTCATTTTGTATAAAAACCTCTGTTTAATTCATTTCTACATCTGTCTTGGTGAGAGAAACCAGAACATATGAATTTACATTAGGCTACATGGAAACAAAATTTATTTGTGTAGTTTTAAATTTTCCTCATGCTACAATAAAATACATTATATATACTGCTGCTAGGACTGCACCATATTGAAAAACTAATATCTACAACATGTGATACAGGTGTGTAATATCACGCTATTATATGATATTTCAACATAATATGTTCCATTCAAGTTAAACACAAATTTAAATGTGTTTAACAGTAACAATCAGCCTTTTTTTTTTTTACCGCGCTTTACCTTTCCAAATTAGTCCCATATTTTACAAATTTGCTCATGCACAATCTGAAATTTCTAATCAGGTAAGTGGGACATGTTTTTTATTTACATTACTACTTTGCACACCTCAGAGTGAAGCACCTTTTATCTCCTCTAACCATGAAGCCTATACATGGGTTTCCAGTGATGTCACGCATAATTGTGGCAGCCATTTTGTGGCATAAGTGGAATTATGCCACAATTCAATAATTAGTAATACAGTATCACTGCTCACTCAGGATGAAAATAAAGGTCAATTGACTGATGAATGCCTAGTAAATTTCTCCATTGTGAGATCAATAAAGTATTATTCTTATCTTATCTTAACGAAGAGAGTACATGTCTACATAAACAAACGGTGCATTGCTATGGTTACAAGGCAAAGAGCAGTTAGTGGCAGCAGCCAGGATAGAGCAGGAGGCTCCCACACAGGCCAAAGATCTATTTCCACGAAGAGGTAACAGACAACCTTTCTCAGATTTTATTCTTGGGTTCAGTCAGTGCAGACCATAGATAGACATAGAGACACATAGACTGATACACTCTTGGGCCCGGTCCCAATACTCGCACTATGCCCTACGGTCCTCTGTGAAGTGTGCAGTGGCAGAAGTGCGCCAAAGTGTGTGAGTTCGTAGGTTTCAAGTGTGCAAGAAATGCAGGATTGGGACAGAGGGGGGGGGGGGGTATGACAAACACTAGGGTATGACAAAGGCACAAGGTTAGCAACAATGCAACATGTGTACATATATATATATTAAAATATTAACAATTATGAAGTTTGGTGGCTTATGATACGTGCAGTTTTCCAGTCTTTCAGTGTTTTAAAAGAGCTGTAATATCTATTACATTTAAAATCAATGGAAGGAGCCCTTCAATTACAATGAATGTTATATTTGGCCAGACATGTAACGATATTAATAAC
>OMNZ01073267.1:8877-23235 GCA_900303255.1 Lesueurigobius sanzi
ATGGGGGCCAGGGGGTTGAATGGGGGAAGGAGACTGGTTCTAAGTTGTAAGGCGCTTTGTGTTACAGCAAAGCAAAGATTGATCCATTGAGTGATAGTTGATACCACGATTTTCCTGAGCCTCCATTACTTTTTCCTCATTTAGCCCATGTGCAAAGTTGGTAAATGACACTTTAGTTGGAAATTAGGATTAAAGTACCATTTCTTACAAGACTTTAAATTTACAGTAGGTCTGAGCGATAAATCAAGTTCATTTGATTAATTTGTGCTTTTGAAATTTGACGATTTGGAAAATGGGTAAATCGTGAATTCGAGTCAGTAACATCACATCCACTTCACGTGCACAGGAAATATATTAGTTTTGTAGACGCTCCGTAGCGACTGTTTTAGGAAATAACACGAATGCATAATCCAGCAACTTTCTGGTGATCCCCTGATATTTTATAAAGACTACGTGCTGTGTTTTAGGAGTGAGCAATGTAGTTTCCTCTACTAAAACAGAGCTTCCCCCCCCACCTCATCCATAGACAGTACCAACAGACAGTAAAGATATTTGGACCAAGATCGAAACGTCCTACACTTCAACTACGTGTACAGGTGAAGACTGAAGAACCTTTGCCTACGATGGACAACTCCTGAGAACCTACACAGACTCTACAGCTAGCAGATGATTGAACTTCCTTTCGCCCACACTGAAAGTTATGGGCGAAAGACACTAGGTCCACTGTTTGTATGGCCTTTGACTCAACTCACCAGGGCAACAAACACTGCAGCAAAAATTAGACCAATCCTCACAGATCCCAACAACAGGGCCATCGGACGCATCGCACTCTCCATAGAACAGGACACCACACACCCCCCTCAGATGCTGGAGGGCTCGTTTTGGAAGAAGCCTCATCCCCTCAGCCATCGCGTTCCTTAACACCAGGCCCCGTTGAGTGTACTCTTGTCTCTTTTCTTGTTTTTGTCTGTCCTATTGTCAAACAGCCACTGTGTACATGCAGAAGAATTTCCTTTTGGGGACTATATAGTAGGGCTGCACAATGTATCGCAAAAAATATCATATCACAGTATTAGGTGATGCAATATCCGTAACGCAACTATAGAAGCCACAAAATATCACAAATTCACTTAAGTAAGATTTTTACATTTTTTGCCAACACTCTCTAAAACATGCATGGAACTTATAAATGCGCAGAAGTTCAGTTTTAGTTAAAACTTTCCTAATTTAGTTCATTTTTTGGCCTTGGTTTGGTTCTGATTTAGTGTTTTTGGAGTCTTCTTTTGACACAGTTTGCTGAAAAAGTTTACATGTATCTGAATTGAATCAAACGGTTTATCTAAGTATTGCATTCCCGTATCGCATATCGCTATTTTCAATATCGTGCAGCCCTAGTCTAAAGTCTCACCTCTCTCCTCTCTTGACTCTTGACCTGAGAGAGCAGTGCTAAACTCCGCCCCCTCTTCCTCTTGAGCGCCCAGAGCATAGAGTGTAAATAATAATGGAGCCTGCGTGGCTTTGAATTAGCTGCGACCAACTTTTGTGGGCAATATCGTCAGATTGCTACTACTGGGTGGAAAGATGTCTGTGTTTGAGCAAACTTAAAAACACTGATCACGATAATAGCAATCTCTCCAAAATAGTAGAGTGTAACATGGATCAGATAACGATTTGATTTTTATCCTCACATCGCGCAGTGGTAGGGGAAACCTGGGCACCTGGAGGGAAATCGCAGGTATCAGAAAGATCCTGCAAACTCCACAAGGCCAAATCTGGACCGAGAATGGAAAACTGGGACCTTGCTGTCGAGGAGGTAACGCTATCAGCAAGTGCCGCGAGTGTAAGGCTGAGCAATTTGAGGAAAATCTATCTGATTGCACATTTTCTGGCAAGTACTGAAGTTGCGATGATTTGCCATTTATGATTCAGTTCACAAAGGCCATTTTTTGTGTTCACACTTGAGCGGAGGCTGAAATACAAGCTGCTGAACTAATGACATAATCGCAAAGGTCTAAACTACAGAGTGAGCAAGTTATGTAAAAAAAAAACACACACACAAAAACCTACCACACCTGTAAAGGTTCACTCACAATAATCAGAAAGGATTACGAGGAGGCTACGGTAACACGATGAGGTCAGTCACAAAATCCTTCATAATGAGAACTGTAATACATAACAATAAGCAATGACGTCTAAAGTAAAAGTGAATGACAATTGTTCTGGACGCCTTTAATGAACAGGGTCATGTTTCGAGTACATTTTGAATTGTGCATTGCAGGTAAGAGGATATACTTGACAGCAGTGGAGACGTAAGATATTTCATTAAGGTAAGGCTGAATGATTTGGGGGAAAAAATGGAATGTTCTCAAAACATACAGTATGTCCTAGGGCTGGATATTGCCAACAACACCACGATACACGACCCGATACAGGGACCGCGACACCGATACGTATCGCGGTAAGTGTATCCTGGTACAGTGTCGATAATGCGATACATATCCCAAAGAAACGCATGAAAAATTATCTTATACAGTAGGTGCGCTGAATAGACATTTTTACTATGCTGAACATTCTCAGAATGTTGAACATGTTATTGCAGTAGTCAGTGTGTGTTTTTGTGCTACTTAACTGCTGAAGGAGATGTGGCAGATTCTCTACACATACTTTGGTTTTGTCTCATTATAGACTATATCACTGAGGATGTACATGTCCTATTGGAATTCAGAATGCTATTGCCTGTGAACACTGTGGCTGGACTGTTTCCCCATGTATGCTGAATAAATGCAGTCTTCGTACGGGTAAGGCTGAACGTTGTGTGGCAGCAGCTCTAATCAGGGATGGACAATAACACCCACCCGCGGCCCAATGCGGATAGATTTATATATGATTACAGTAAACACGCACGTGGCTATATGAAAACAATATAACCTACCGCTGTTTCAACATCGTTTCCTTAAACATGTTTAAAGCACATGAAGGCTACAATGAACCAGGACTAAACTAGGACTAACCCAGGTCTTGACCAGGTCTGAGCCAGGTCTAACCTTGACTTGGCACGCACGGATAGTAGTGCACTCAAAGTGGGAATTTGCTATCGAACTGGAGAAGGCTGTGATATACTATCAAAGGTTTTGACCCCCGGGACACTCACGAGCGCGGACTCATAGTCCAAACACATGGTCGCTCCAAAGAGAACATGGATCAGAACCTGATGGTGGTAGCCGATTTATAGAAAACAAACTGAGTGCTTGTCCACACAAACTATAGATGCTGTACAAAGTGTTACACACTTTTCAGAAATACTGCAAATTAGGGCTGGGTGATATATCGATATTTAAGATATATCGATATATCGGAGCACTGTTCAATCCATCATCTGGAAATGGAAAGAGTATGGCACCACTGCAATGTACCAAGACACGGCCGTCCACCTAAACTAACAGATCGAACAAGGAGAGCACTGGTCAGAAAGGCAACCAAGTGCCCCAAGATGACTCTGGAGGAGCTGCGAAGTACTGCTGCTGAGCTGGGGGAATCTGTACATGGGACAACTATCAGTTGCACTCTACACAAATCTGGCCTTTATGGACGAGTGGCAAGAAGACAGCCATTATTGAAAGGAGGCCACAAGAAATCCTGTTTGAAGTTTGCCAGAAGTCATATGGGGGACACAGCTACCATGTGGAAGAAGGTGCTTTGGTCAGATGAGACAAAAATTGAACTTAAAAATTGAATTACCCAAACCTAACACTGCTCATCGTCCTGAGTGCACCATCCCCAGTGTCAAATATAGTGGGGGGAGCATCATGCTATGGGGCTGCTTTTCTTCAGCGGGGACTGGGAACATTGTAAGAATAGTTGGGAAGATGGATGGAGCCAAATACAGGGACAATTTGGAGGAAAACCTGCTAGAGTCAGCAAGAGAATTGAGGCTGGGGCGAAGATTCACCTTCCAGCAGGACAATGACCCTAAACACAAAGCTAAATCTACAATGGAATGGTTTAAAACAAAACATATTCATTTGTTAGAATGGCCCAGTCAAAGTCCAGACCTAAATCCAATATAAAATCTGTAAAAAGACCTGAAAACTGCTGTTCACAAACGCTCTCCATCTAATTTGACAGAGCTTGAGTTGTTTTGTAAAGAGGAATGGGCTAAACTTTCAGTCTCTAGATGTGCAAATCTTGGTCATACCCCAAAAGACTTGCTGCTGTTATTGCAGCAAAAGGAGGTTCCACAAATTATTAACTCATGCTGTATGAATACTTGTGAATGCCCGACTTTTCGTTTTTCTATTTTTTGAAAAATAACAGAATCATGTATCATTTTGCTTTCACTTCACAGTTGTCTGTTACTTGTGTGTGAACTTTCAGTAAAAAATTTGAAATAAAATCTTTATGTCTATGGTTGTAAACATGACAAAATGTGCAAATGTTCAAGGTGTATTAGTACTTTCGAGAGGCACTGTATAAATGCTGCCCTCAGAAAAAGATTTTCTATTTTATTTTATAGGTGATTTTTCTTTAAGATATTATTTTATTTAAATGTGCACCTTACGGAGCTTTGTTATACAGTGTTTGTTTACATTTTATAGTGAGTTTTCAATAAAACTATTTGGCTTTGACTGAACATTTCATTTGACAGCTCTCACTTTGCGGAAAAAATATCGGGATATACATCGAACATCAATATTCAACCTAAATATATCGGGATATGACTTTTGGTCCATATCACCCAGCCCTACTGCAAGGACACGAGTAGAGGAAAGGAAAGCGGCGAGGGGATGCCAGTTTGTTTAATCACGTTTGAAATTGTTGATTTCATTAATTTGTTCAGAAATCACAAAAAATACAATGCAAATGTGGTCAATACTCACGACCTTTGTGTTAAACATATGCAATTTGTGTCTTTATACTTATACTTTATATGCAGCTGCTCATCAATAACGCGCATACACATGCAATCACAGCCAGTGCACACTGTGTGCACTGGCTGTGACTGCAGCAGGAATGATCCACATCAACTCTGTGCTTTTATGAACTAATCCCTGGACATCAGTCTGACACAGTCAGGTCCAAGCACGACTCTAATGCTGACGCTGTTCAGACTTGAGATGGTACAGTCTTTACGCGGCTCTCTCCTCAGAGGAATAAATAAAGTTGTCTAAACCGCTGCCTCATGCCACATAAACGCCCACGAGCACGAAGGCTACAGCGTGCACACTGAATAACAGAATTTGTCCGTGCACGTGACGTCTAGATTAGTAAATGTTGAAAAACAAACAGTGAGCACGGTTACATGCCGTCAAAAACCCTTTCATAACCGGAATTTTAACAATAACCCGGTTGCTCATGGCTATATAAACACCAAAACCCAAATATGCTCATATTCGGGTTTTTAAAAACTACTAACTCGTTCTCGTCTCAATTGTGAGACATCCCGGAATCACGGAGCTGTGCAAAGGCAGCTGACAGCGTCTGGAGTGGGACCATCTCGCTAAAAGTTCAGTACAATCACTGTAATGTGTGCAGCAGCTCGCAATATTAAAGCATTCAAAACACACACACAGAAACAGCTGATCGGACACGAAGGTCAAGCAGCACTGACTCGTAGAACCACCGCAGACAGAAAAGGATTCTCACATCATCCATGTGTTTAGGCTTAAAAAAAAAATCATACCTCTGTGTTTCTGCTTAAAAATCACAGGAGTAAAGTTGCCAAGTGCAGGCAGTGCGCAGGTTTGTGTCAGCGAGTGAGACGAGCTGCTAAGGCCAGGGGCGAAAGTACCATATTGCAGGACCATACCATATTGACTGGACTCGGAATATTCCAATTGATTCAAGTACCATGTAAACAGGAATAACTCACACATGTAAATGGGTTATTCCAAATCTTTCAGAAACCGGAATATTGACCTTAACCAGAATATTGACGGCATGTAAACATGGTAAGTGATGTTTCCTACGCCTCATGTACGCTTCGATGTGCCCATGAGCAAATTGAATAAATGAGGCCTGGCATCTGTGCAGTGATCGCTCTTTGATTGCTTTATGGTTTCACCAGCCATGGCCATAACCAGCCCACAGTCCAACCAACTTGCGCCAAGAGTGTGTTGCATCTTACGCCATCGCTAAAGTCAAGACCCAGTGCGTCTTGATCAAGACCCAGTGAGTCTTGCTCCCCAAGATCGGGCCCAAGATGTTTCACTGCCTCTGCGCCTTTTTGTAATCTCATTTTCAACAGAGATAAGATAAGAATTTATTGATCTCACAGCTGAGAAATTAACTTGTTATGAAAAAATAATGAAAGAATTTAAGAGAAATAAAATAAAGACATGAAATATAAACTGCTATCTAGCGGGTAAACAACTAATCAGATTAATTGATTATTGAAATAATCAGATAATAATTTACTAATAGTATTTTGTTGTCAAGAACAGCCATTCCCAAACTTTTTTGGCCGCGACCCCCAAAATGAACATGCCAACGACTCGGGACCCCCACTGTAAAAAGTAACTGCCTCTTGTAATAATTGGAAAAACACTCAAAAATATATGTATTACTGCGTATTTTTGTTTATTTTGTTATTTAACCCCAATTCACAAATGTATACTGTTCTAAACTAAACATTATATTTCAAAAAACTGTGTGTTTTGTCTTTCTATTTTATCTTGAATTCATCTGGGGACCCCCAGTCAGGGCCTCGCGACCCCCACTTTGGGAACCGCTGGTCTAGAACAGCCATTCCCAAAGGCCCCCCTTATCAATATAGACAATTAAAATCAATTCAAAAGAAAATGTCATGCTAATCTTCATGCATACAGTATATTAAATACATATAGCAGTGAATATACAAATATTGATTATAATTAATGTGACTGATGTGACCCCCCCCCCCCCCCTGACTTTTTGCACTCCCGTGTGATTTATCTTAAGAGCTGTCAAGTAAATTTCTCCAATGTGAGATCAATAAAGTATTATCTTATCTTATTTTTTAATATAAAAATATATAAAATTGAGATTGATCAATATGACCAAAAAAACATTTGATTATATTTTTACCACATCGCCCAGCCCATTCTTAACACACTGTAACCTTGCTTAAATCAAGAAACATGTACTATATATACTATAATGGTCAAGTAAGTTTGAATATTAATAATAAGGTTTCGTCTTGTGAATTTAAGCATTGTGCATATTAGAACGTGTTTGTAGGTGACATAACTACCAGGTTTGTAAGTCTTGGTGTGTTATGTAAGCCCACAAAAAACATATCCTCACCTCACCTGTTCATTTTCATTCCCAAATACTATCATAAAGGATTATAAAGGTGTCAGTCAGTAAGGAGTCAGTAAGGGAACATGATGAGATGAGAGTCGCAGAGGCCGAATAAGGTTTATAACAGACATCAGCAATGACGTCAAGATAAGATAAATATTTTGATGAATTTTGAGGAGATTTACCTGCCCTGACACTGAATTTGTGCACGGTAAAGCATTAAGCAAACCTGCATGTCATGTTGTCTTTTATGAATAGGGTTTCAAGCAGATCTGTATTTATGCCTAGAAGGTAACCAGATAGATTGATACGAGTGTGGTAATAAGTGCCACAGTGGTTTGTCCTTTTGTCAACAACGTAATCGATGCAGGGCAGGAGCAGTGGTGTTTTAGGAAACAATCATTTGTATGAAAGAAAAGTTGAAAAGAGGGCAAATATAGAAGCATCAGATAGGGAGGACTATTTAAAGCCTTACCGGGGAGGTGCAATGTTCAGTAGGTGTGAACCACACATAGACCTGTGTTAAACATTGACAGAGCGCCTGATAGTATATAGCCCACGATGTGCACACTGGAGAAACTGAAGAAAAATGGTACCAAGCCTGGTTGTATGTTTGCATATTTGGGTCGCCCTGAAATCTTAACAGATATAGGTTGCGTTCATGTTACAGAATACTATTTCAGTTGGAGCAGGTGCTAATACAGCTCTATGGGAGAGAGACAGCTTTGGAAAGAAATTTCCAAAAACAAAATTGATAAAAGTTTTCCCTGATCATTATTTGATAGTGATTGGATTCACACACCTGCCATATTATTTTTATGGCTGAAAGTCCTTTCGACTGGCCAACATCATGCACATGTTTTTGAATATTGCCACCACTTTTACTAGAAAATAATTAGACAATAGTTCAATGTGCCAGATAGGACATTGAACTTTGTGACAAGTGTTTTGTTTTATGTGGATTTGCCCAGGAATTACAGATAAATTAGCAATAAACTAAAGCTAGAAATCTGCATTCAGTTAGTTAGTCAGTAGTTGCCAGCGCAGATTTTTTTCAGCTGCCCTCCATGTCCATTTTAAACCATGTGCTCTTTAGAATACTGCGATGTCACGTGAACGCAGCATGATAGATGGCGCAACTAATTAAGCATGACATCTAGTGGACAATTGGAGTAGCGCTAATATTCTGTACAACTTGACATCATCAAATTCAATTTACTGCTATTGTGGAGTGTAAATAAAACCTAATTTCACAACAAAGACAAATAAATGGTCAAACTAGTGCAGGTGGGGTCAGGCTGTGAGTTTATAAGCACGCAGACCGCCAGTGGGAGAAAATCAAGACTTGCAGTCACAAACTTTGCCATGTTTGAATTTGGATATTAGGGCAGAGATTGTATCAGTCAAAAAGAGCACAGGGATTAGAAAGGTTTAATTGCACCTAGATCTGGAAGTAGCGTGATAAGAAAACATGCCACGTGCCCATTATCGCTCTGATTACATTAGAAAGCAAATCGCTGCTTACGGTTCCCTCATGAAAGCAAAACTAATGATTAAAATATGAGTTTACCTCGGGGATGTATTCCTCTAGTAAGTGTGTTTTCAAATCGACAAGGTTACAAAAAGCCCACACGTGTTTTTTTTGTTTTGTTTAAAAAAAATAAAAAAATAAAAAAAATATATATATATATATATAGTGGAATAATTGGTTCTGTCACGCGTAACACGCCGTATACTCTTATACATTACAATTTATTAACCATAAAATCAATAAAAATTGACAGTGATACAATGAACGACAGAAACATACCTTTCGCGAAGAGACGGGCAGCAGGATTGAACCAGCAGGCTTCCGTAGATATTGGTTGTTGTTGGTTTCGCAGCTAGCTACCTGCGACAGGTGCTAGTTACCCATCAGTCCGTCCCGCGCCGCAGTGAAGAAACGCAATTTTGCAGAGAATTATAATGTGGAGGTTTAGCTAGGTTAGCCATTTTGTAGACGTAACCCGTAGTTTGTGATTGTGGAGCACGTCTGATTGCGGTTTAAGCTAGCGTTTGTGTTACTGTTAGCCTCTGTGACTGAAGGTTTGTCACTTGATTTTGATAACGGCACTCACCCACAATGAATGTAGCAAAAAGTGGCTACCGTGTCTTTTCTGCAAATTCATCTGTAGCTTGCACAGAACTTGCCAAAAAGATCACAGAGTAAGTAGTCTTCCTACCTAGCTACGTGGCATCCAAATGTTATGATGATTTTCAATGCTTTTAGGAACATGTCGGTGGTTCCCTGCGCACTGTGATGGTTTGCATGACCTCTTGCTTTCAATTATGTATTTGCCAGCTCTTTCTCAGTACATTTTTGCTTTTCGTGAATGGGGTAACTGCTAAGTCTAAAAATAATAAGGTAAAATATGTCATATGGTCATTTACAATAGTATAAATTAATGCACAACATTTGGCAAATACTTCAATGGGAGTAAATATCCATCCACATTTCAGAGATTTTTCTATCACAAATTAAACCATTACTTTCCCTTTTTCTATGACAATGGTCGTTGTTTGGATTGTTTGTGGGTGATGGTGCGAATCCAGCTCTGACCAGTGCAGACTGTCTTTGTGGTCTTTAGCAAGACACTGCACCTACCTTGTTTTAACTCATTGGTATACACATGATATGAAAATGATGAATTGGTGTTGGCCAGAGGAGCCGATGGGGCAGATTTACAGCTTTATATTCATTCGTAGCTTATCACCCACCCCTGTGTGTATAATAAATAGATTTAACTATAGCAACTTTGAGCATCCATAAAAGCAATACATAAGACTAACGCATGGACAATTATCAAAAAAACAGAGGCAACGGGGACATGCATTTTTATAATTTTATAGCCTAACTCATTCTTTACCAAATAGGACCCTCTGTGAATCATTTTGATTTGTCTCCAGCTTGACCCCAGCTGTACAAGCAACACATTCTGGGTGTGTTCATGTTTTACAGGCGACTTGGAGTTGAACTGGGGAAGTCTGTGGTATGTCAAGAATCCAACAGTGGTGAGGACAAGAGTTTGCTCAGTTTCATAATTGTTTGAACACGGTTCGCTTCACGGTTCATTCAAAGCGCATTTGTTTTTGCGAACTCTAAGAAAGCCATAGGTGGGTGGCTTTCAGTGACATCACTTGAAGGACAGTGACAAACCATAGCGACACACTGTAAACATAATAGATATACAGCCCTTTGACAGCCCCAGAAGAAATACAATATGGATTAAACTGCAAAGCTAACTACAGTTAAACAAGGCTATCTTATGTCAGATTTCCTCATGAACATTTAAAAACAAATTCTAGACTTTTGCTTAGGACTAAAGTCTGCTTTAATCTGTGCAGGAATGCTAACAAGTAAGGGTTATCATGGCATTTTTGCTTGTGTTTTGATCTCCAAGTATTTCAAATGAAAATGACATACTGTATACTCCCAACACTTCTACTGTATATAACATGATTTCTTTACATAACAGAGACCAGAGTTGAAGTCAAGGAGTCTGTACGCGGTCAGGTAATTTTCATCATCCAGACAATTCCCAGGTATGTGCAAACTTAGTATTGCCCTGTTTGTGTTTTTGAAGACCTTTCATACTTAACTGCTGTTGTTTTATGCAGAGATGTTAACACGGCCATCATGGAGCTGCTGGTCATGGCCTATGCTCTCAAAACGTCCTGTGCAAAGAACATCATCGGGGTCATCCCTTATTTCCCTTACAGCAAGCAGTGCAAGATGAGGAAGAGAGGCTCCATTGTGTGCAAACTGTTAGCCTCTATGCTAGCTCGTGCTGGTAAGCAAATACAGGGCATCTAGTTAGGTATTTGGTTAAAGGGAATGGTCTTATGAGTGTTCTCTCCTGTTCTGAAGGGTTAACACACATTATAACCATGGACCTGCATCAGAAGGAGATACAGGGCTTCTTCAGCTTCCCTGTGGACAACTTGCGTGCCTCTCCATTTTTGATACAGTATATTCAAGAAGAGGTAACATTCATTGGAATTGATATATTTCTAGGGCTGCTCGATTTTGGAAAAAATGAGAATCACGATTTTTTTGTTCAAGATTGAAATCACGATTCTTCCAACGATTCTTTTTGAGTTTGAAAATAAAATGCATTTATTCAGCATTTCGGGAAAAAAAAAAAAAAAAACTGTAGAAATGTGTCTAATTACCTGAGTTCAGAAGCAAAAACATGAGTTTCTCTGCTCCGCCCCTGCATTAAATGCCAAAAGAATCGTGCAAAAAAAAAAGCCAAAAGAATCGTTCCAACTCGATTTTATTAATTTGGAGATCGTTTGGCTCAAGAATCGAAATCGTGATCAAAATTCAATTAATTGCACAGCCCTATATACTTCCAAGTCCTTTTAGTCAAAAACAGCTGGATTTACTTGAATAAAAAACTGACATTTTGCTTCTTCAAAGCTGGATAGGTGACTTTTTTTGCTCCAACTTTGGCACTCCTCCCACAACATTAATTCTCTATTTAGATTTTCTAAAAAGCCTTTATTTTGCTGGGCTAATTAAAATCATTTCAAACAAATTGCTGGTTTCTTCCATGCGTATGGGCTCCAAACAAGCCTTTCTGTTCCCCAACACCAAAGAGCACCTTTCCCAAAAAAAGCTATTTTTTGCCTGGAAAATCCAGACCTCCAGCGAGCGAGCCTTTGTGTCAACTACGTTTCTAGGGCGGAGCGAACGAAGGCAAACGGGAAGCACCAGACGTCGATGTTACGATGTTGTTAGCAGTTTTACATTGATATTTCAACAGGATTATAAGTCACAACGCTCGCCTACTGTCGATGTATGTTTGGTCATTTAAAACTGAATTTAGCGCTCCCCTGTGCACCATCCTTTAGTTGTTACTGAGGAGACTCCTACAAGTGACACCACTCGATATTAAGACGTGAGTGCAAATAGACCAATCAGATGGCCTGGTTCCATTTGAACCACGTGAAGGTACCACCCCGAGTGGCCTGTCCAGACTGATATTCCTCTGTATGTAGATACAGAGAGAGTAATCAGTCTGGCTTGCCAGGCTAATTTTTTGTGGTACTACTGACTTCCCGAGCACTTTATTTCTCAGATTGGTAACGTTTACTTTTGATTCAAGTAAATTCAGCTGTGTTTTAATAGATAATAGAGAAATGAATGATCTGCCGCCTTGTTGTTTTAAAATTTCCTGCATGTGTCAACATTATACTCATGGTCTTTTTTGGGGGGATATTACATTTATTATACATAGGGCTACACACAATATGTCTAAATTATTATTATTATTTGGTGAGGCGTATTGCAAGAAGCCACAATATTGTAAAATGACTGAGGTCCTCCCTCCAGATATATTTCCCTAACATGAGCCTGAAACAAAAACACATTGAATTGGAATGTTTCAATGTTCAGTTATGGTTTCACTAATTTATGTTAATTTTAGCCTTGTTATGATCCTAATTTAGTATTTTTTAAGTGTTGTTTTGATGGAACACACTGTTAAATTGTAGTAAATTACTACAATGGTATCCTTATCCGTATCACTATTTTATTTTTATTTTTTTCCTATTTCTATATTGTGCAGACCTACACTTAAGTAACTGTTACTGAATTATTATCTTGCAACAATTAACACGCAATTTTTATATAAACGTTTATTAAGGGAATCAATCAGTTTGTCTTTTTTCTTCTTTTGACAGATTCCAGATTACAGGAATGCCATTATTGTTGCGAAGTCACCAGCAGCAGCCAAGAGGTCAGTAACTGCACCGGGAAGTACAAAGATCAGCTCTAATATCAACTATTTATGTTTAGACCAAATGTTTCTGTCACATTCATCTTTTACTGACAAACGAACAGACAGACAGAGTGAGTGCTAAACAGGGCCTTACTGCATGACACTGCTGATGAAGAGAGAAAAAATGTAAATATCAGTTTGAAACTTTTGCTGGACATTACTGACATAAATATGAGAAGGAAATTTATTGCAAGTTTTCTGTCATTTAAAGTGCGTGTGCTTTATTTTGTCATTACAATGAAATGACATAGACCAGACGGAGGGTAGGTCCGGAGCCGCTGCAACGCCAATGTGGATCAACCTGACCAACATGTTTTTAGTGGTAGGGGAAACCTACAAAGAACATGCAAACTCTACACAGAAAGGCCCTGCCCGGTCCGAGATTAGAACCCACGACCTTCTCGTTGTGAGGCAAGAGCGCTAACTGCTCAGCCACTGTGTATTCATATAAAAGTTAGTTATTTTATGCATAAAAAGGGCCAGTATTTTTGGTGATGAAATCTAAACCATGGATAGAGCCAGGTTTAAATGTATAGTTTTATTTAGTTGATATATTAGTTCCAAACATTTGTTCAGAGGGGGATTTTGGATTTTTTGTTTAGTTTTTGAATACGCTCTGTATTAGTGAATAAATCTGTAAAATTCCATATTTTACCTTTTTTTTTAGGTTTAAAACACAATAAATCAGGCTAGGAATTAAATATTAAAAAATCCCTTCAACAAACCTTCAGAACATTGTTAAGTCCAAGACTGTGTATTTTGAGAAATGGTTATTGAAGTTTCTATTTCCCATATAGTTCTATGGGGAACTGTTGAATCAGTGCAATGATTGTAAAGATCATTTATTTGTTTCCAGGTGAAAGTTTATATTTTAAAATCAGAATCAAAGTAGAATTTCACTCTCTATGGAGGTTTCACAGACTGGGAATTTTCTTTGGTGTTCTCGTGCGACATGAAACTTGTAATAATGATGATCAATAATAAACTATGGATAAAAGGTATAAAAATGTATAGAACAGTAAGGCATGCATAAAAATAGAATAAGATAGAACAAATCTAATAAAATAGCAATCTATATGAGACAGCAGCATAAATGGTGAATTTACAGATTTAGCAGCAAATGTGAGTGTGGACATACCACATAGTGCAAATGGAACAGGTTATTCAGTTTACATTAGTCTGATACAGAGTTATTAAGTGTTCATGGCTCTGATACGAAGGTATTGAATGTTATTGAGTGTAATTAAGTGTTCAT
>OMNZ01073269.1:3011-41139 GCA_900303255.1 Lesueurigobius sanzi
GCGTACTTCACAGTTACTAAAAATAGATCATCACATCACGTCGCAATGCATTCTGGGAAGTCTCCTCAGACAAACAAGCGTGCATTTTGCATGCGGTGCCTATGGGTCTGAGTCGTTCCGATAGTCACAAAGTTGTAGTTTTGTCTCTTAAAGATGTTCCAACACGAAGGAACCAAGCATTGCTGTTGGGGGCTGTGCAATTGGACTCTAGATACCCAGATCGGATGTCGGAGGGGACATTTTTTATCACTTTTCCAAAGCCGGGTGAGGAAAAGGCTGCAGAACAGACTGGCATGCTGGCCCTTTAAGGGGCGGAGCCTAGCCCACCAGCGCGCAGCAGAGGCAGCAGCATGTTTGAGGACAGGGAAGAGACGAGAGACACACTACGGAGCCTGCTTGATGGAGAAAAAACGCACACACTTTGGCCAAGCATCAAAGAACAACGAAGTACCCTGACTCCTCATTTCATTGGAGTTCTAACCCGATTCTCAACAGTGTTTTGACTTATCCAACTAGCAATAAACAGTCCCTCATTTTCACCAGGTATGATCTGAGACAATATGGCACAGCTGGTGTTTGTTTATCTGACTGCGTGACGTCAATTGTAAAGTGGGCTATTGAAAAGGAACTAAAAACATCTAAGCTTCCAATGTCAAATGTAATAAATGAGTGTCATCCTTTGTCCATGTGAGGGAACCTCCTTCAAGCGATGCTATATGATTATCGCTAAATCTTGACTATGACACGAGACAGATTGTGAACGCAATTAAGTTTCTCAGTTTTCTCCAATCACGGGCACAGCAAGTGACATGCGTAGAGGTGAACAATCCATCTGTTGTCGTTCCAACCATGTAACAGAGACATGAGTGAGTCAGAATCCTATATAGAACATTGAATAACCCTTTTGTACAACTTTTCTTCCTTAAATTTCCGCTTCACTGAAGTAAAACTATGATTAATATGTTCCGCAGATATTAATCCTCAAACTAAATCACAATAACACAGATTAGAACGGCTCATATGCTCTGTCCTTCCTGATGCTGCCCCTGTTTTGGCTTGGATCTGGTGCAAAAACTCCCTTGAAGTATGGTTTACATATTTTGACTAATAAATTCAGTGGCCAGACTTAGAAAGTATGTTTTGTTGTGATTCAAGTTGATATTGGCTTGTTTGTATTAATCAATGCAATAAATCATTATGGTTTAGTGTTGTTGCAATACTTGGAAAAGGCCGTGCTGTGGACAAACTGTATTCTAATAATATTAGAATCAGTTCAGTTATTCTCCCGAGCCAAAGGGAGCAATCAACAGCCACACATAAACAGTAATTATTAGAAAATTCAGTGAATTGCTTTGAGAAACCTGTGACACGGCCTTGTCTTGTAAAGCAAATTAAGTGTAAGCCGTTATTATTATTAATGTTGTTGTGGTTACATTTGTTTGATATTGTCAACCTTTAAACAACATCAGCAGTCCATAATGTGAGAATTAATTGTAATATATAGCAGCCAGCTATTTCCCTCAGTACTGCTGGCTTTTAACGAGAGTACACAGTTTTATCATACCCTCCAGAGCTTTTAAGACATCTGGGGCTCCCCTACCGTTTTACAACAAAACACAGAAAAAAAAAAAACATTTGTAACCTCATGTAGCCTCAGATGAGGTGTTCAATCAGATACAAAGCCATAAACTGTCTGCTTATCTTGTTTTTTTTTTGGTTATAGTTAGGACTGGGCTTAAACACGGATCATGATTTGATTGCTGGAGACAATCGAACAGTCAACATATGAACATTGAATATCCAAGTCTGACTGTGCATCCACAAGGAGAGGTTTAAATACACTGAGTCGTGCACCAAGAATGATATTAAGACACCAGTCGGACGATGCTATGCAAAGGGAGAGACAACATGATGTCATGAGAGAATCGGTTAAGGACGATTTCTCTCAATTCTCTGACAACTTCTTAGTTTCCAGTAAGGTTCCAGTGTCCATACATACCAATCCTCAGTCTTACTCCAAGAGAGGATTGGTATGTAAGGACAAATTCTCTAACAATGATTTGCCAATTAAGAAAGAAAAGTCATAAAGTGATGTAATTGTTTTTTTTTTCTTATTTAATGCTGCCCTATGCTAAAGTACAGACATTTTCCCCCACTCACTGATTGTCAGTAATCGTCTTGTGATGCTGTGTGTGTAAGTGAGTAAAGTAAAGAAGATAGAAGAGTGAATTTGCAGAAGCAGCTTTAGACTTTGTCCATGTGTAGCAGGGTATCTCACAAAACAAAGGTATTCACATTAAACTGCTGAGTCCTACCATCAAGTTTTACCTACCGTCAGTTTTGTAAAACCTCCGACCAAAGTGAAGAGCTGTGAAAACTCCGGTCATGCGTTTGCGTGTGTCCATAAATATCGGGGAGTTTTCGGTGGCCGAGCGCCACTGCCTGCCACAAAACATACTCTGAAATCACGCACGACGTTTACAGTCAGAAGCAGCATGGATGCTCTCAACTGTGTTGGTTTTAACAATCATTCAGGAATGTTTTGCTTGCTTGCTTTTACAAGCCCAAGTCCTGCTTCACGCCGAAGAGCACAGGCGAGGCAGCGCGTTAAGGTCGGCTATTTTCCGTGAAATCACCATTTGGTATGCTAATAAATGTGCATCAAAACACACTAATGCGGTTGGGTGTAGGTGAGGTTGTGTGGACTGGACGTAAATTATTTTCTAGACCGAGGGTGGAGGATATTCGGTTTTACTAATGCCCTGCAGCGTGTGGACAAGGCCAAAGATACATCCTATAGGCAATATGAAGCTACTACTGACCTCACAATGGAGAAATTCACTTGTCACAATAGCTTAATAACACACAGGAGGGGGGTCCAAAATCCACTGTTAGGACATACTGTATATGATGTACAGTAACTTTCGCGTTAACTCAAACAAATTTTAACGGCGCCGAAGACTTGAGCAAATATCTCCACGAGTAAATGTCGAAGAGGCTTTCTCGTGTTGGGAAGAGGAGGGTTTGCGCTTTAAAATGGGTCCAGCCATGTCCTTCTAGGCCTCCGGGAGGCGATGTGAAGTTGCGTTGAATATAATTATGTGTAAAAAAGTGCTATGTTAGCATTTTCCAAAACTGCTGACTTTGCACTTCACACAATCTCCCAGGGATTGAAAACGGTACTAGATAAAAACTGCCATCTTGTTTTCTGTTAACATAGAACATATGGAGTAACATTTTGTGCCAAAAATGAGCATGCCAAATTTGCAAATCTATGGAGTAACATTTAGGCCAACATTTTTTTTTCTTTAATCAAAAATGCAAACATATGGAGAATAAACACAGATGGCACTTAGAAGGACAGATTTATAGCTTTTTATGTTCATAGAAGCATATAGTGGAATAATAATCAGAAAAGTGGTTACAGTAAAAGCTGTATCAATCAAGTTTCAATGTTAGTGGGAAAAAGCCTATCTTTTCCATGTTGATTATAGTATTAAAATGATAATTCAAGGGACATTTAGACATTGAAATATGCGATTAATTTGCGATTAATTGTTTGACAGCACTAGATGTAACACATTTATATGAAGGGAAGCTGTACTGGCCCCTGATGTTTTGTTGAAGAAAATCAGCCTTCCACCAATCAAACGTGCCTAGCCCTGTTCTAGAGAGACATAATATTATTAGCCAGAACTGTGTATCTTCATGTTTAGACTTTTGACAAGGTTATTTTCAAGTCTACTTCTCTCGGAAAACTTTCTTTGTTCACGACTAACTCCCATCAAACTCCTGAGCGTTGATTTATCTGAATGCGCAGCTTGTCTCCCAAATCAAATTAAAACCAGACGTCAATCTGATGTGATATTTATGGTTCCGACTTGGCCTTTTATAATGCTTTCAACATTACCCGCAGAGAGGATCGCAGCCAGCCCGCACTCATTCTCCCGACGTTCCTTGTGATTTGCAACGAACAAGTCAATAAAGGTGTCTGGCAGAGGTGCTAATTAGGGATTCATGACATCTCAAGTCCCGGCAGATCTGACTTTGATAACATGTAGGGGCTCCAGATAATGGCGCTCGGGCTGGCAAGGATCAAGCATCGATCTTCAATGTCAGATTGTTTTAAACACACACAACATTTGACGGTGTAAATTCAGTGTTAAGTGACTCTCTGTGGATGAGGTCTTTT
Source organism: Lesueurigobius sanzi (assembly GCA_900303255.1). NCBI lineage: Eukaryota > Metazoa > Chordata > Actinopteri > Gobiiformes > Gobiidae > Lesueurigobius > Lesueurigobius sanzi. The sequence goes on from OMNZ01073269.1 coordinate 7,204, forward strand.
CTGACAGGGCTAACAACACACTGCGATGATAGCCCCATGTGTTTGTTTATCTTAGCTGACAGACACATTCTACAGAAACAAAAGAGATGTGAGAGGTGCACAATGCTCTTGAGGTGTACTTGAGATTTCAGAGCCAAGGCAGAGGTGAAAAAGCAACATAGAAATTATTTAGTCTAGTACTGCAGTCAAGCCGCTAAATCCACGCTCTGCAGTGAGAGAGCCATCACATAAGTGGTATCACAATTAGATGTCAACAAAAAATTGAATCGTGTGAAGCCTGCAAATGTAGTTTAGTAGTTATTACAATTACACTTTACTTTACAGCACAGTAGTAACAGGGTAATAGGATGGAAATAGCAAAATAACTTGGGTTGGTGAGGGACAATGTATTTTGCTCTGTTTTCATATTATCAAGAAAACCTTTATCTGTTTCCTGGTAATTTACGGTCTTTATACATATTTCGATTACATATTACATATTATTAGAAATGGGATCGTTAAGGATTTACCGGTACTACTACTCTTATCGATCCAGTTGTTTAACTGTACTTTAAGTAGCACATACGTATTTTAAGACATGTAAAAGCCACAGCCTGATTTCTCCATGTTGTCACACACAACTTGTATCCGGTGGATCATATGTTTGGGTAATATGCATGAAGAAGGGAGCACATGGCTTGGACAGTGCTGTAGAGTTTTCACAACAGGACAAGGACATTAAATGTCCTTGTTCTGTAGGCTACTTTTGTTTTCTAAAGCCAGTTATAGTGGGAGCAGTAGCTCAAGCTTCTGAGTAGAAAAAGCACACAAAAAAAACCAAACCCACGTCTTTCCCCTTTCCCCTGAACTTCAAGTCATGATATGAGCACAACTCATCGGCACCGATAAGAAGACAGTTCCAGTAAAGGTGGAGCTTTGCATTGGTTAAAAAGAGTGAAACCAGGTGAACCGGCGGCTATGGCCCCGGGGCCGTTACGATACCAGGTTTCGGTGCATTTACTTAATTATGCCCTCTTCTATTTTCATGTACCACCATGTTCTTATACTTTAGGTACCATCGTTTTCTCATCCTATTACAAAATCATGAAGCAAAGTAAAACACGACCCGTAGTTCTGTACAATGTGTTATTTGTTTTATTTGTTATTTATTTTTTAATACTTGCTAAAATGAGTAATGCAGATTTCTAGTCAGCCCTGTCCTAATTCAAACCCTAGCCCTAGATTTGCTTGCTAAAATGACTAACACATCATGAACACCAGTCTAATTTAAAACATAATGTGGCAAATCACAATGAATCAACTGAAAAAGTTATACTATGTATTTTCTGCAAATGTGTTTCTGAGGCTAAAAGTTGGACACTAGAGGGACACAATTCGGTCTCAAAATTGCTATAGTGAGACCGGTGGGCACAGCATTAGCATTTAGATCACGAAGCGTCTCCCACCTTGAAATGCAACAAAGCAGAGAGTGCACTAAAGTCCAGTTCAATAAGGCCATCTCACTGAGGTCAAACGCGTGTGATGTCTGCAGCACCACACTTGTGCCCACAGCCAAGAATAGACTGTAAATGAATGAGGAGTGACACTGTGTTCCCATCATGTTGATCAAAGAATGAGGCCGACGCAGAGCTGCGTCCACGGCTATGTAATATTAAAGACGGGAGGCAGGAGCGCATAAAAGCCAAGATGAAATGTCAGCAATACGAATCTCAGGCAGTTCATAGTGGAGTATGTGTGGACTAAGCTGCAGAATCCGAACGACCCGTGCCAATCGATCTGACTGGCTGTGTGTTAATTAAACACGACTTGGGGGTCTGGGATAAGAAGCGTTTGCAACTGCAGCGTGGGATTGAAGTTGGTTTCATTTCAGATATTTTAAGAGATGGAGGGAATGGGGAATTTTAATGACAGCTAAATATAGTTAAATTAAATGAACTGAAAAAAACAAATGAAGAGAGTCACGATCATCATTTTTGCTCTTAGGTTTAGTCCAAAGAGCTTTATAAAAGAGCACATAAATTTGGATTATGAACCAACTTTTGGACATTGATACATATTATTATTACAATAATTAGTGTGCATGAAAAAACAAACAAACATGTGATCACGAGGACGGTGTTGGTTTACATCTAAAGGTTTATTTAAAGTACTACCTGCAGTTAATCTTCAGTTTCAAAATATTCCCCAAAAATCCACAGTTAAGACATAAAACTGTATGATGGACAACACAAGCAGTTGTAGGGAGTGAAGCTGTACTTCGGGCTACAATTGGGAGCGTTAGCTGGTCTTTTGAAAAAGAAGAAAATGGCCACCCTCCGCCACCAAGCAAACTCGCCTACCCCTGCTCTAGCCTGCGTGAATGAATCAAAATACTCCATATATGACAAGAAAACAACGATATCACAAACGAACAATCAATGCACACGGGAAAGTTTTCTCAACAAATGGTCGATGTACAAGAATACAACGTACAGACAATGCAGAGACAAAAGCTCATGCTTGACTATTCCTTTCTTTCTTGTATTTGCTGATGTAATCTGTTAAAACAACCCACAGTCAATCGTAGTCAAAGATTCTTCAGTCTTCATCTGTAGTTGAAGGGTCAGACGTTTCGCTCCTTATCCCAAGAGCTTCGTCAGCGTTACTGAATAAACTTGTGGGCTTTAAATAAAGACCAGTAGGAGGTGTTTATCTGTAAGTCCCACCTCTCTTTGTTCTAAAGGCTACTCTGAACCTAGCGATAAATACTTGCTAGGTATTCTGTCTCAACGACCCTCCTCACACTTTATCACTGCCCATTACCTTTCTATTGTTCTGTTGTGGCCTTAATTCTAAGGGATATTCCCACCTAGAGAAAAAGACAGCCATTGAAGTCTATCTCAACGACCCCACTCAACCTAGATCACTGGCCATTACCTTGCCTTTGTCTTGCCCTGGCCTCTGACCCCGCCTTATTAGCATTACAGTACCCACAGTAAGGCAGATTGAGAGGCTCGGCACCTGAAGTTTGACAGTTACAGCGATGATCTGGCAGGTAAGAATGCACATACAGTATGACTAATGAATACAAAGGTAGAGTTATTGGTCCTTAAAACTACAGAACTTTGTGTCAGACGCAACACGTTTTAAATTAGTTCCATAGACAAAGGCAGATGTCTCCTTGATTGTTATTGACATGAAAGACTTCCCATGAGACGAAACAGCAAGACACTCTGATTCAGTACAGTTGAAAATGAAACACTTACAATAACACATTGCAATTAGTACGCGTTAGGCACTGGACTGGAAAAGGGCAGCAGGTGACGCTTCTTTTTTGAGCTGTCACAAGTGAAAGAGAGACGGGATAAAGAGGATGTACTTTTCATTGCTTCACTTGTGGAAAAAATGGCAACCACAACCCCACATGCACACAGCTCTGATTTCAATAACCTGCGGATGCCACGGGAGCTACACGAAATGGAAGGAAGCTAGTCAAGGCCGTGGTTAAATAGCAATACGGTGGTCAGACTGTATCTTAACTTTGAAAGCCCAAAGCTTTGTGAGAAAGCATGTTTATATTGTGCTGCAACCCAAGCCTCCCACTGTGCACTGGGGGGAGAGGGCAGAGGACACGGAGCACTGTGGACTAAATCATGCTCAGAAAGGTCAGAAAGGTGAGACAGGAGTGACAAAAGCTGAAGACGAATATGGGGTGGACTCCATGGGGACCGACTCAAATGTGTTTCCAGTAGTTACTGATACTCCTTATGCCCAAAAAGTAATTAATTGTTCCTTCTTGCCTTTTACGTGGGTTGGTCTAATGCAGTGGTTCTGAACTGGTATGGGTCGGGACACACCATCAACCATATTGCAAAGGCGTGGCCAGAATAAGAAAAGAATTTGTATAAATAATGTAAAATACAAAATTTTCCTACAAATTATAGTTGAATAAGCATTGGATAATTCTATAAAGCTAAAATTATGATCAAAAGAAGTCATTATGTACATTTTAACAACATTGTCCAGGAAAGGCTCACGACCCACGAAAACAATACTGCGACCCACCAGTTGAGAACCACTGGTCTAATCAGCATAAACACCTTGAACAACTGTGCAAGCTTGTCATACAGTAGTTGTTGAGACCTGACAGTAGGATAGGGAATATATTTTGCTGTAGTGCCTCTGTAACTTAAATTTAATATATAACTTGCTTGTTTGTAAACATTATAAGTTTTGTGAAGCGGGACGTAGGCTGGAGGCAAGAGCAGCCTATAGAGGCTGCTGAAGTCTGTGGAGGAGATGGAGTTGACAAGCTTTTAGGACGTATTTTAAAAAATGGATGATGCTGTAACAAGTGGTTTGCACTACATAAAGTCACACTGATGGATTGTGACACCTATGTTACTTAAGGGGAGACACTGCAGGCAAAACTCAATTTGTTCAATTTTCAGGTTTTGGGCCAGTTTAATCTCTTAACATATAAACCGGGAAACCGGGAAACAAATAAATGACCTAATATTCACAATAAAGAGGGTAATTATTGCACTACTGCAATGTTTCCCCATATTATATGACAAATTGTAACTTCATTGACCATTTTCTCACATAGTGGCGACAACATCTCCACTAGTTTAGATTTTAGGCCAGAGCGGCTTGGGCCGAGATTTCACACTTCGTGGTCGGGCCGGGCTCAGGCGTAGAGTTTTTTTTTTGTTTATGTGTTTGTTTTTTAAATTTCTTATGGACAAAAGTGTTGGCACCTGGAAACTTTTTCCAATAAATTAAGTTAAGATGAGAAATGCAATTACTCATCTTTTGGTACAGATCTGTTCATTTCCTTTGTGTGTATTAGAACATTGCAAAAAAAATGGCAAATTTGACAACAGTAATTTCCCAAAAAAGGTTTACACCCCATCGTACTACAGCTAACCTCCCTGGACGTGGACAGAAGAAGAGAAAAAAAAGATGAAAGGTTGCAACGCAGGATAGTCCGTATGGTAGAAGCAGCCTCAAACAACTTGTAAAGAAATTCAAGCTGTTCTGCAGGCTCACAGTACATGGATTTCAGCGCAAACTACCTGTCGAAGTTTGAATGAGATGAAACTCAGACCCAGGACTCAACTGCCGACACAGAGACGGGTCGTTTGAGCTGAAACCGATGTACTGAGCTGCAGAACAGCTTGAATTTCTTGTTGTTTGAGGCTGCTTATCCACCATCCGGACTATTCTGCGTTGCAACCTTTCATCAGTTTTTCTCTTCTGTCCACGTCCAGGGAGGTTAGCTGTAGTACGATCGGGCGTAAACTTTTAAATGTTGTCTTATTCCAGATATGATTTTTACATTGCCCACATCTATTACACCTGTTACTTGCCACAGGTGAGTTTAAACAAGTATCACTTGCTTGAAACAAAATTAATAACCCACAATCATTTTGTCTGGCCCTTTTTTTTTTTTGAGTTTTGTGTAAAATTAGACATTTTTGCCGCTTTTTGTTTTTTTTGCAGTGTTCTAATATACGCAAAGGAAATTGAACAGAGCTATACCAAAAGATGTGTAATTGCAGTAACTTTCTGGGAGAAATACTTAAGTTATTGGAAAAAGTTCAGAGGTTTGGGCGGTGCCAGAAACATGTGCCGGACTTGATCACCTTTTAGCCCCGTGGATCAGCGTGCGCCTCTCTCTCAGAACATGCAGGTCTGTAGCTTAGTGGTATAGATAAAGCAGTTCAATGTCCTGTGAGAGCGTATAGGCTAAATACTGAATGATAGTGCACAAAGGCAGCTGCTGTAATATATAACGACAATGACCAACGAGAAGCGAGGACGAGGACAGGCTGAACAGAGGAGGAGCCGCGCTGTCGATGCTGCAGGACCAGGTCCGGTGAATGTCACAGGTGGGGGAGTCATGACTGCACTGATTCTCTCAGCCACACTCTCAAATCAAATGATAAAAGTGTGCGAGCTTTTCATTCTGGCACTTAACAATATTGTGACGGTTTGTTCAGAGCTATATTTCTATATTTAACTCCTAGCCTGATTAATTGAATTTCAAACCCCAAAAAACAATTCAATTAGATTTTTTTAGATTTATTGCGAGTCCACTCTCCATTCGTCTGGGAGTCGACTCTCCTCTTTTTGAACAGAAAGCAGGAGCGTCTATGCAAATTGCAACAGCAACAATTGTTGATTTGATTGGGATTAATTGAGCAGCTCTATTGCACATGCTTAATTCTTACATACTAAACTCTATTGTAAACATGCCTCTATTGTAAACATTGTAAACATGCCTCTATAGGTATGAGCAAACTTTTTATTGCAACAGATGGAAATTTTTATTGCAAGGGCCATGCTGGGTTTTAACTTGTCAGGTCGGCCGGTCCAGTCACGGTACATAGGGTTGTGGTCGTTTCAAACTAGTACAATTCTCAAATAGATCACGTAAATAAATGTTCAAAAGCAACAAAATAGCAGCAGGTTGAATTCTCTTCAAGAGTGAACGTAATGTCAGAGAAAACATTGCTATCACTCTTTTTAACCAATGCAAATCAGGCTTGGTGATGCTTTGCGGGCCAGATGGAAGGGCCAGGCGGGCCCTTTAATAATATGGATTTACCGTATATTATGAAGTTACTTATTATGAAGCCAAGTGGAAATCAAAGCTTAGAGGCCACAATTTGTCAGTTGTAAAGCAGAAATGCTGATCAAAGACAACAGCAATGTGTGAACAGACAACACACACCGTTATGTTTAGCCATTAGATACATAACACGATTCAGTAAAATATCTATACATTCAAAATGATACAATCTTTAAATCTATAGTTATTGTTTAATAGGTGCAATGTTGGCGGTACGGTAGCACAGTGGTTAGCGCTCGTGCTTCACAGCTAGAAGGTCCCGGGTTCGATCCCGGGCCAGGACGGGGCCTTTCTGTGTGGAGTTTGCATGTTCTCCTCATGTCTGCGTAGGTTTCCTCTGGTTGCTCCGGTTTCCCCTACCACTAAAAACATGTACAATAGTTCAGGACGAATGAGAGTGTGGGACAACAAATGGAAATTAGCCCAAGGCCAATCCGGAGTGGTGTGCTTACATGCATGTTCTCATGTGTGTTCTTTAACATGCACTGTCCCGACCAAATAAACAATAAGAAAAAAGAAAGGACACATTGCACAAGATTACCAATGAGACTCAAAATGCATCTGGTTTAGATGAAACTACAAATACAAGAGCAAGTTAATTGTTCACTAAATTGCTTCATTCAGTCTAATATCCTGGCAGCAGGTATTAATCCTAACAATATCAACATTGCACCTCTTGTGTTGATAGTATTCAAATCACAAAGGCTGCTATTATTTGCATAATATAATGTACACTGCAGACCATGCAGATCTCCTCTAATGTGCTCTCATTAATTCACCTTGACATCAAAAATTAAGTTCCAAAATGTGATTCAGTTTAGCATCATCATTAGTCTTCTGTCAACTCACATTTGAATACACCTGGATGTGTTTAAAGGTTTAGTGAATCTCACCTTGCAGCAATTTCAGTCCAAAGACCCGCCATCAGCGGCTATCAATGTTTATGATACTAAAAGAATCAATCATACTCCACACAAGTAGAAAATCAGGAATATATTTTTCAGTGAAAACAGTATTCTCTCCATTATAATGAGCCTATAAGAACTAGCTGACCCACTGACCTCATGCCATTGTTTTATATCTTGGCGTCTCTGCCCCGGAGCGAGATGTCAGATGTACGTGTTGATAGCTGCGGTGTATTTTACAGCACATCACCCATGCTCGAGTGGAATCAGTGTGATCTCTGTGTGCGCATGTAGTGGGATTAGGAAGGTCAGGCCCCGCAGGAGGCAAGGTCAACATCACAGTCATCACATCTCTGGCTCCTCGGCCCCAGAGGAGAGTGGAGCAGCTGGAGCAAGGTACAGCACATGTCCACATCATGTGCACTGTGCAGCAGGGGTGAAGAAAGAAGGAGAAAAGTGCTACTGTGGATTGGTAAAAAAAGAAAAAACAAACAAGACAAAGCTCAATCACAGGTAACTTCAGATGAAAGATTACAGCGTTCATTTTGAAACATTTATGATGATATGATGATGATACGTAAGGTCCCACTATGTCTAGCTGGTCATTAGGAGCATGTTTTTTATTTCATGACAACCGTATAATGCAAAATGTTTCACAATGTCCCTTTATGCACCGTGTAACTTTTTATGTGAAAAAGAAGTATTTGACCTTTAGTGACCCAGTGGGTGTATGGGTGCACCTTTGATTTCCATCACAGGATCAATTGTTAAGATAAGATAAGATAAGAGAGTTCTTTATTGATCTCACAATGGAGAAATGTACTTGTTACAACAGCTCTTAGGACAGGATCACACAAGGGGGTGCAAAAAGTCAGGAAATGTGCCATCAAGAAGAGAAAAAGGCTTGCAAACGGTAGCAATAATACTGAAATAGGATAATAAACAAAATAAGTGTCTATTAGCATCTATCAATAAAACTTTGTTGTTGTTTTAGGGTTTCGTACCAGAAACCTACTAGAAACCCTAAAACAATTGATCCTGGAGTGTCACAGAGGCCACTGTGATGGAAAGCAAAGGTGCCTTGCTAACCACCCACACAGCCACTGGGTCACTACATAAAAAAGTTACACAGTGCACCTTTAAACTGAAATTAATATTGACTTGGAAAATATTAAACCTTGCAGTCAAAAAGGCATCCAGTGCACTATTTACTAGGGCAATTCATTGAAAAATAATCTCAACTTTGGTCCATCTCAGTAATCGTAACTTGGCTTTTAATCGTCAGATTTAGCCGCCAATTTTATGGCTGTGACATCATGTGGTGGAGGAGGAGTTAAATGAAAGATCTGTGTGTGTTAAATGCATGGTCCGGGAGTGGAAAACATTCATTTCAAACATTTATTTAAAAGGTTTGTCTGTTGGTTCTGTTGGTCTACTGTTAATATAATATAATATAATAGTAAACACTAGTTTATGTGGTTTTAATATTAAAAAATCAAATCAAATCAAATAGATAATCAAGATACAGTAGATCAACCGTGCTTATTTTTTTTTTTGCAATAACGCACAGCCCACAACCCTCAAAACACTATATTGAAAAGGAGGATCCTTAACCTCCGGCTGCCCATCAACACATGAAGAAGCAAAACATGAGTCTCAACTGTCCTCAACTCTGAACCAGATCAAATACCCAGTGGGATCATAAATAAATCATTCAGATGCAAGAATAATAAAAGAAAAAATATGCAGAAGTCGTCACTTCCACCTCTGCCGTCTTGTAAACACCTCCAGTCAATAAGCAGATGAGGCCTGTGTTTGCCTGAAACTGCTGACACAGCCGTCATAGGTCAGATCATGGCGCTCATCAATATTTCATTTGGCTAAGCTTTAAATGCAAACAAAGGAGGAGTATGCTGCATTACACCGAGGAAGCCTGGATCTGACGGTGAGGTGGAGCGCCAGTGGAGAAAAGAGGCTCTGAGTTAGCGCTTCTCATCCCACTCAGCGCTGCAGCTGTTGGCTCACTGTACAAAGGCACACACGGATTAAAAGCATACAAACACAATTCTGGTGGAGCTGAATATTGTGAGCACCTCAACAACGTCTCTTTACCAGTCTTTTTTCCACTCTCTGCTCTGTATCTTGAGGTAACTGGTAAATGCCTGATCAGACCAGAATCACATTTCCATAATCAGGAGATATTTATGATGACAAAAAAGAGATAAAATGTACCAAGATGAAAAAAGAAAAGGACACCAATTAATAAAAGCATCTGTCGTTGTTGCTGACATTGAAAAATGTAAGCTTTCTTTTGTTTGTTTTCACAGCACAACAGTGAGATTTGAATTATAAAGTCAAGTTTACACCATAGCCCGTGGAAAAACATGGTACTTGAAGCCAAATAGAAAGGAAGAAAATTCCTTTCTGTATGGACTTTCAATGAAAACCGTTTCACCCCAGTTTACGTCATTATTGGACACAGGCTTATCCTTTTCATGAAATTAAAAATTAAAATTAAAACTTGCATAAATCGAAAAAAAGATCCATTTATTTGTGAAAGAACACAATATAGTCCAAATATGGCGAGTAGAGCGTTTGGCCCATAGGAGCAGCTTGGCCCACAATGACCAGCTGGGCTGCACCTCCCTGCAATATGGCAGGACCTCCTGACCATGTGCGAGGCCGTATGACTTCTGCTGTCAGAGTGTTTGAACTGGGCTCAGGAGCTCTGGCTCCAGAACACTGCTCTGAGTGGCAGTGGTCATTCACAAGCACAAACTGTCACTTACACCCGTGTGGCGGTAGCAGAGAGGAGCATGGGAAGTGACATGGTGTAAACAGGAACGTGGCAGTATTCCCAGGATCCTTACACCTCTAAAGGAAGTGTCCTCACACCTCTAAAGGAAGTGTCCTCACACCTCTAAAGGAAGTGTCCTCTCACCTCTGCAGGAAGTGCCCCGTTGCGGATTAATGACCCCCTCAGATGTTGCATCTGCTTTGTGTTTTTGTTCACTCTCAATTTGAAAGAAACAATGAAATACAACTGAAATTTGAATAACTTTGCTTTCTAAGTAAATTGGTAACACTTTATAACTACATCATATTTAATTACACTTGAATGATTAACTACTAATGAATAGTAGGCAAAGATTCTGGCCGCTAGTGTTGTCACGATAATTCCAAACTTGATTTCGATACTGGAAAAAAACTCTATACTCTATACCGAATTCGATACTATGGTGATAAAAAAGTAGTATTATGGTATGATGTTTATGCTTTAGTACTGCTTTGTTTAGGAGCTATCTTAAGTCCCAATCTGTCAATATACTAACATTACCTCACTGAAAAGTTTGAGGTGTCTATCTTTTGATGTTTTAACCAGCTTTGGAGGGAGCATGGCAAACGTATCGATACCACAGGAATTGAATACCTCATCTCGATACCAGCTTTAGTATTGGTTTAGTATTGAGGTATTGACTTTTTGACAACCCTACTGGCCGCTCGTGGGTCTTTTATGAAGAACCAGTGGGAGGAGTTTACCTGTAAGACTGACTTCTCTTAGCTCTAAAGATGGGAGAAAAACAACCTTAACCTATTTAAACTAATGAATAGCTCTTCAAATATTGGTTCATTATTTTTTAATACTTACTTAACTACCTGCTAAATTGTCTTTAACAAATATGTAGTAAAGCATGAACAGTCTACTTTTAAGAAAAGCTCACAAAAACCTTGAACTTCCTGAATTAGTCATGCATTGCCGTATTTCTTTATTATCATTTATACATTAACTAACCATTAATATATAGACTAACATAGCATCTAAAATGTGGTTAGAAATTGTTACTTCATAGTTAATTTCATATTAAAAAGTAATAATACACAAGGTATCCAAGAGCTATTCATAAGTAGTCAAGAAGTGTTAATTAATGTAAGTATTGTAGTTAATTAAGGGTGAATTCATCATTTAGAACAACTAACCCCCCTACCACAGCGTAACTCCACCCACAGCTATTTTTTGAAAACTGCGTCAGAAGGAGGTGTCGCCGGAGCGGAGCAGGTAATGCCCAGGGGGTGTGAGGGTACAGCAGCTAACTTATAAGATAGTGTTGAGGTTGTGCTTGCTTCAGGAGCAGATAAATGTTTCTCAATATGGACATGCTATACTGTATGTCTTTTAAAAGCTCTTCATCAGCCCGTTTCAGTCACTGGATTTGTGTCAAGTCTCCAAGCATAAAACGTTTAGAATCGCCATTAGCAGCTGGTTAGCAACATTAGCCTGCTGTTGTTGTTGTTGTTGTTGTAGTGTTAGCGGCAGGGCCAAGGAAGGGCCCACAGCGGCAGGGCTGCTGATGTCACATCAGTCTTTGGACGTAACATGAACTATTGAACCAATAAGGTGACAGACTCCAGAATTCAAATGCCATATATGCCATTTATACATCTAATCAGCAAAAAAAAGGTTGATTTGGGGGTTAGTTGCTCTTTAAGGCTAAATAAGGTGTAGTTATTATAAAGTAAACAAATTTGGTTCATTAATTTTGACAATGTTTCCCGCCTAGAACAAGTTCTAGACTTGGTTCTCATCACTTGCATCAGGACATTGCCTCATCTTCTCATGCTGAAGTGCGGAGAGACGCCCTGCTGCTACTACTCTTCTTTGTGTAAACAACACAATGTGGCCTGTGTAGCCTCCCCACCGCCATGACCGGGGGAATGAAAACAGCAGATGTCTACCACGCCACGGAAAATGCTTTGGAAACCACCTGCCTTATACCCAAAGACATTGTCGGTGCATTTCAAAACCAACACAAAGCATGCCAAAACCTTATGCAAATAAGTGTGTGTGTATCCCGAATATTACACATGCATAAAAAGTGGAAAGGTACAGTATATAGGGGCATATCCTTTTCCACCCACATTCAAGCAAGGACTTATGCAATGCAAGCCCATTGTACATATAACCAGTAGCTTGCTCATAATAATGGAGACATAGGTATAAACAGCAGAGCTCCTGTATCCCCAATGAGCGGCATGATGCGGTTTAGGAATGCATCTTACCCTTGCAGAAAAATATCACTGAAAAGTTTAATTTGGGAATTAACGGCAACAATGTTAACCGTATGCCAAAGGAGAACCTTCACCTTGAAATCTGCAGCTTGGCTCATCTATTTGCCCAAAGAGAAAGAGCTTGGCTGCCAAATAGTCTAATTAAAGTAGGCAAGCAGTGGATTTCCTCAGAGTCCGATGGATATTAGTGGTATTTTCACCTACATGCCCGCTTCATACTGATGCCTGCACTTGAGCACATGGCCTCTGAGAGCATATGATTACCAATTAACCCAGAACACTCCTCTCCCCGTGTCACGGTTTGGTCAGCAAAGCAGTAAATTGCCTGTGGACAGTTTCAATGAAAATACATTCCAAGATTAAAGCGGCAGAAGCTAGAAATTAATGTGTGCAATGTGATAATGTGCTCACTATGAGTCATTGTGTTTTTAATGGCCCAAACTTGAATTTAATTAATCTCCATCCCAGCTATAAAAAGTATAAATAGTATTCAACTGAACTGTACTGTAGGGCTGGAACTAATGATTATTTTGATAATCGATTAATCAGCCAACAATTCATAGATGAATCTAAAGGTGCATGGAAAGGTTTTATTTTTCTTTTTTTTTCTTTTTACCATGCCATACCAACTTTATTTATAACGCACTTTAAAAACTTTGCAGTTGGCAAAAGTGCCACTTTTTGATACGTGAAGCTAAAGTGACAGTTTGAGGACGTGTTGATAGAGATAAAACCTAAAGGTGAAGTCTGTAGGATGATCTTTGTACAAGTTTCACATGTCATTCCTCATTTGAAAGCTAAGAACATCTAAAATTCAGTTTGGGATTGTGAAAGTTAGAGAGCGAGAGTCCTCATTCTGCTCTGATTAGATTATGGTCTGGGATTTATTTCATATTTAGAACAAGCAGAGTTAAGATATTTGCAAAACATGTAAAAAAAAAAATATATATCAACGTATGTCTTGCTCTGTCTGTGTCTGCATATCACAGAAATGATTCATCGATTACTAAAATTGTTGACAACTATTTCAATAATCGATGAGTTGACGATTAATCGATTCGTTTTTGCAGCCCTTAATATACTGTAATTGTATAGATTGGAATATAACACATATATTTGTGGATGCTATCTTTTTTGCCCCTCAAATTTCAACAAATGTGCACTAAAATGTCAAAGTAATAATGGAGACATGTAGTCAACACTGTTAGACACCCATTTATACAGTTAATCAGCAAAAAAAAAAGTTGATTTGGGGGTGAGTTGCTCTTTGAGGCTAAATAAGGTGTAGAAAAAAAACTGCATGCAATCTAACCCTCTCTCTCTCTATTTCTTAATATAAATATTTATCCAGGAATGTCCAACTAAAATTCATAGTGTCCTATAGAGGGGACCAACGGAAAGGTTAACGCCCACTTTTTGGTGAAACCAGAGGCATTGAGATGCATGGGGACACATCGACTGAGATCTTCACATTTACGTCTGAAAAATAACATTTTATGTGCTTTACATATTTGTCTAAATATAAGAAGAAGAAGCAAATGAAGAGATGTCTTGCTGTAGAAGACTCACAGAGAGGACAGTTCATGTTTTAAAGTGGGCTAAAGTTAGCAGGAAGTTAGCATGTTGGACTTCAATATGAACTATTTAGACATTCATAGTGACTTAACCATAGTGACTTAGTTATTGACCATCAAAATCGCCAGGGACCCTTCGCACCCATCACACAGTCTCTTCAGGGTGATGCCTTCAGGGAGGAGACTGCGGAATCTACGGGTCAGTTCCAGTTGACTGAGGAACAGTTTCGTACACAGGGCCATCGGGAAGCTGAACTCCCTCCCCTCCCTCCCTCCCCTCTTTCCCCTCCCCCCGCTCCACAATCAAGGATGAGAGAAACATAGTTTCGAACCATTCACATGGTTTGACAAATAAAGAATCTTGAATCTTAATTTGATCAAATCCAAGGTTGTAGTAGTTTGCCCATATACGTACTGTAACTGTGAGGAATTTTGCAGCTTATTATGTTTCAATATCGTTTCTTTTTTCCAAGTCCAACATGCTAACTTCCTGCTAAACTGTGAATATCGCGGCCTCTGGTTTCACCAAAATGGGGGCGGTAACCTTGTCGTTGCGCCCCTCTATTGAACATTATTTCTAGTGGTAGAATAAACTGAGGCAACGCCACACAGGAAGAGTTTGATTCACTTCAGGACTTTCTTGAGAACTACTATACTCTTTGTGATTCTAGGTAATAAATGTCGGTGCTATGTTTAAGAAGTTACAAAGCATTATTATTATTTCATTACATAACATTATTACATTGCCTACTTGCTGCAATGACCTCACAATCAGGCCTGCCAATACGGCAAAGCCCAATGAATCAATTCCCTTTACACAGACCATTTACAAGACACTGAGTAAACAGGGAGCAAAGACAAAGTAATTCTCGGCAATGGAATTACTTTATGGGAAAGCTAACATGATTAACTGTGACACATGCACCCAAAAGTGCCGAGGCGGAGCTGCTGCTAAGGTCCCGATGTGGAAGAGCTGCCATTCACTCATCTATTTTATACCACGCTATTGCTCAAGGTCTCCTCCATCATGATTTAAAGCCAGGGAACAGTTTTCCTCTGACCTCTCACCCACAGCGATGGATCATAATATGTGCTCCCCGAGTCGCTCAGTGAATCACAGGCTGCTCACATCAAACACGCGCCTCTGTAATGGGAGTCTGTGCATGGCAAAACAGATCGCTGGGGGCGGCCTTTTGGTATGGCACTGTGAACTTCTATTATTAATATAGGTAATTTCTCTCGTGGAACAGTTTAAGCAGGAAAATCAATTTGCGTAACCATCTTATAAAACAGATTACAGGAATATGAGCTCTATGAACAGCAGAGAGCACATCACACGCTTAAAGCTGCGGGACGCCTTTTACCTGAAAGTGCAGGTGCTGAACTCCGGTCGGCGGATTTGGCAGAGTGGGTGTGAATTGTGTGCATTTGTGCTCTGGGTGCATTATCATCCTGTCAGAGCCACTTCATGTGATAATGTTTGGCGCAGCTGTGGAGAGGGGTGACAGCGGAGCGCACATTAAGGCGACACTAAAGTTGCTCAGAAAGAACGCTGTGCATCTTTAACTGTGCGTCCCTGCAGGAGGAAGCCGACGGGGCCTAAGGCAGAGCCGGGCAGTCGGCACACACGGAGCACACATTATGCAGAATCTCTCTCTGAGCAGCCACACAGCTGTATATTTTATGTACTCATCCCTCACAAGCCTTATCCTGGATCCCACTTCGACCAGTGACCTTGCAGCTGAAAGAGAACACTGCCTCGCTGACTTCTTTAAGCACATTTGAAAAAAAAGAAAACTGCTGGATGCCTGTCTTCTACAGACGGATACGGGGTTTACTCCACTGAAATACAACACTACTCGTCGTCCATTGGTGCTCAGGCATCAGAGATAGAGTTACAGTTCAATTATACGGGAAGAGAAGGGGGTCAAAATAGCAGGAGGGCACAGTGAGTAAGCATGGTCAAGTGCCTGTGTCAGTGATGATGAAAAATATGAAGTTTGTTTCTTTGTTCAAGATTTTATACATTAAAAGGAAAAAAGAAAACATTTCTTGCACAATGTGTATATAATATAGCCCATCCATTAAGGCAAAATCAAATTAACAAATATTCCTCCTTTTTGACATGATGCATAATTAGTATTTAATTTAATTTTAGTAAATTCAGCAAAGATTTTCTTCTTATGTTTTTAAAATGTGTGAAAAAGACACGTCATCTAACAGTAGCAATGTGCTTCTACTTTTGTCAACGTTATGCTAAGAAATGGCAATAGAACCGTGAAATGAACAGCCCTTTCTGAGCACTGCTCAGAAAGGGTCCTGTGATTGACTATAGAACAAAATCCAGGAAAAACAGAGCTTCAGAGGTAGAGAAGAAGTGATCAAAATACGTACACAAAACTGCATGAATGAAGTGAATTACTAGCTACAGTGTTTGGACAAGGGAACAATCAGTAGAACAAGTTCTTTGACATCCAGCCCACTTCTCCATTCTTCCATTTACATATCAATGACCATTGTATTGTAATATCAGCAAGACTTGTTAGTATAATAAATTCAAGCAGATTTGTGCAAATACTTATCATAAGCCACATGAGCTGAGCAATTTAAATAGGCACATTATGAGAACATTATGACAATTTCATCACTTCAAGTGAGCACTAATTCTGCCTTTTATCAAACTCTTACTCAACTGAATGCAATGCTACAGTCGCCTAAGCCAGTGTTTCTCTAACTGTGGTGCACGTACCACTGGTGGTGCAGAGTCACAGCTTTTTATAGCCTGTATAAATTTGCTGAAGCAATAAAAGCTCTAATTTCAACTATGAAATGGCTATCAAGACCTGGGAAAATGGTTCTCTTTGATATACTGTATATTAAACTACTATCAACTTATCTTTATGTTTGCGGCGGTACTACATGGTTTGAGCGCAGCAGTTGTCATCCACACGCACGAGCACAGCCAGCGGAAGAGCACGTGCGTAAGAAGAGCGAGAAGCGTCAGTGAGTGGGGGGAGTGAGGAGGACACTTCTGTGTTCGCTCGGATTTCCTTGCGGTTAGAAAGTAGCTTGCTTTTAGTATATAGAACATAAAGCTAATAGCAACAGCTGCCACTGCATGTTATTGCCAGAGTTTTTCCCCTTCCCCTCGTCAGAGCAGTGCAGCATCACTATTAGGCATGCTAGGCTACTGTAACTTAAAATGAATTAATGAATTACTTCCCAAAGGTATTTAGGTGGTACTCGGACTGAAAGCCTTACAATAGCTTGCCAGCACTAGTTAGAAACCACAGCTGAATAGTGTTGTTCTCTGTAGTCACTGCATTGACCGCCGTGTTGTGGCTCAGTGTAGCTTCTCTCGCTGTAGCTCAGTGACCTTCACAGCACTCTGCTTTGTGTCTCTGGGTGGCCCTATTTTCTATAGCACCGGAGTTTATCTGGCTACGTCAAGTGTGGAATCTGCAGGGACCAGATCAGGAGCTGTTGTTGAGAGCAGGTTGTGAGTTTTATAACCTAGTATCCCGGAGTATAAGGCCGGCTCCAGAGAGTCTGGGCACTGGTATTCCTGCCATGACACAGGTGGAGGGCAAAGACCAACTGCACTCTGCAATGAGCGTCAATACATTATGAGGTGGGAGGGGGTGCTCATTATTGTAGCCACTTTGACAAAAGACCATGATGCATCTTGTAAGCTCCGACTGTATTAAGCTAAGTTTAAAAATGAATTTATTCTATTTTACACTTATTTTAGACCTATATTGTTGTGGATGTAATCACTAATTTTATTTTAATTATTTTAGTATTGGAAAAGATAAAGATATCTACTGCCCTACCGTAAACTGTTATCAACTATGAGGCATGAAGGGTTCAGCAATGCAGGGATCGAAGGGAATCAATAACTCGTTTGCGCAGAAGAAAGTCTATGATTGCAAGCATGTGTTTGTTCTGTGGGTTATTTTATCCTTGTGAACTAAATACCACAACGCCAAGGTCGCTCTTTCATTAAAATAAATTCTCAGGATCTGGATGTATTATCATCAGAGTACCAAAGAGTAATAATGTGAGTCTGACTGCACACTGTACAGAGACAGCAGAATAAATACATGTGGAGTTAAAGGTCTAGCTGACCTTTCTCAAAACAGATTTTAAGTCAAGAGCTGCATCCAAACCTGACTTTTTCAGCTCACTCTCCATTCTCTCTGAATTTATCTCTGCGTCCGCATTAATATTCATAATATCAGCTTGTATTTCAGCCCAGATATCATAAAAAACGATAGGAGCGTTTGTTGCTCAAGGTGACTGCGGGGGAAGACACATACTGTATAGTTGAGCATCCTGTTTGTACAAATACGTTATATTGCACGTTCAATCGGCATAGAATGAATAATAATGATCTATTGTAACATTGTGATCTTTTATAGCCAACAGCTAAAGCTATGTTACATTTTGCCATCCTCTGAAGAAAACTGCACATGATAAACAAGTTTCCTCATTCTATTTTTGTCTTGAATTCAATCCTTCTATTATTTTTTTTTAAAGGAAGCATTTGAAACATGATTGTCTCAAATCGCAAGAACGCTGACACATTCAGCCGCAAAGCTTTAATGGATATGTGATCCACGCTATTAAACAAACCTCCGGGCTCTGGCTGGCATGGCGCTTCTAGGAATAGCAGATCTGAAGCGGGATCAGAGCTGGGGGTCACGTGAGTGCGTTAGCTCTGCCAGAAGATATCTAATGTATTCTGGATGTGTGGCACCGCAGTCACATTGGTGGTCTGAATGTCGCCGAGTTAGAGCTGGAAGAATCCCCCTTGCATCTTGCCATTATGACGTGACAATTGTAGCCGACTCCCTAAAATCACCAAAGTATGATGCAGTACAAGTGGATTGTTGTTGAGGCTTAGGCCTGAGGAGTTTGCTGTAAACAGGAGACGAGTGGAAACTTAACTTATAAACTTATTTCAATATAAGTAATGATTTTATGTTTTTGACTCATGTCTGAAACCATCTCTTCTAAGTTAAAAGGAGTGAATTAATTCCATTTGAAGTGGCTTTAACATTAACACAAGCACATCAGGCACATTTAGAAGGAGTTCAAGGAAGAGTTCAAATTGAAAGATCTCACTTGATAAATGCTCTTCTCACCTGTACATTTGTATTTAGCATTGCATTAACACAAATTCACACATGCGCCCTCAACAGAGAATCATCCTGGTAATGTCTGGGTTTTTGGACGAAATTTACTTTATTCTCATATAGTCCTGAGCAGGGCACAATCTGGCCCATGGTTCAATTCAATTCAATCATCTTTATTGTCAATTCTACTACACGTAAAGCATGTGTAGAGAATTTTGTGTCTCTCACATCATTGATGAATAAAAAGACATATGAGCACAATTAGGGGGCAGCGGAAAGAAGGAAGGGGAGAGTTCCACTTCCTGACAGCCTGGTGGATGAAGCTGTCCTTGAGACACTGGAAACTCCATGATGACTGGCCTACTTATATATCATGAAGCTAGACCATACCTGTCAAGTTTGGATCTGAAAATAAGGGAAATTTTCCCTTAGGGGTAAAATACGGTAGTATCCCGGCCAAAACGGGACACTTGATAGCCAGGTTTGTCCCATGGTTTGTCCCGCTGTTGCACAAACCTCGCGATAACTGCCGTCCAGTCTGCTGCTGGAGGCAGTTCTCGCAAGGCTAGTGACAGTCCAGTCTGGAGAGAGCATTTTGTATCATTATTCTTGTTAAAATAAGTGAAATTTGCAGGATAATATTATTAGGCGAAGGCGGCGGGAAGGAGGGGTAAGATACAGTAGTTTCCCAGCCAAAACAGGTATGAGCTAAACTATGGAACAGGCATACATCTTCTATTTATCTATTTTCTTCTTTTTATGTATTTATAATATATCTCATCCATGTATAAAAGAAAACTAAAACATTTTTGAACTGACTTAAATACAATTAATGGAAATGATTGTATGAGCAGCATTGTATAGTTACATTTATTTTGTTTTTTGGTGTTGGGAGTGGTGCTGTATGTTCGATACTTCTCCCATGGACATGCTATATACCTACATATACAACAATCTTTTGACTTTTTCCCTCCTCTGGTTCTAACATAACGGTTACTCTGCGCTACATAAATAAATAAATGATAGTTGATGATAGAACTGTAGCATTATCTCAATAAGCTTTATCCTTGTTAAAACAAAACAAACAACAAAAAAGAATAAACAAAACGGTGCTAAAAGGCATCTCAATGGAATTACTTGAACTTCAGACTTGACTGCAGCGTCGTGAACGAGCAAAGACACATTTTTGTAAAAGGAGTCATTTGGACATTTCGCTAAAAGACACTGTTGTAGCTCTAAATATCGCACCTCGCCTTTGTGTCATGACAAGCTTCGGGGCCCTTCCTCACCTCCCACAACTGCAGCTGACCCCAAAAATCACCCGTGAAATTCTGCTTATCACTGCACCTTCCCTCTAATTTCATTTGCCGAGCACTACGTGAGGTGCATACCAAATTGTGCAGATCAAATTATTTCTAAACAGTGTTGACAGAAATTGGAAACAGAGAAAGGTCATGACACACTATATATAGCTATGTGGACACACAAGTAGAAAGGTAAAGGAGCTGGAGCACGCTGGTGAACTGTATGTATGTGCCCTCGCCGCGTTGCTGCGGTCAGTTGCTCTGATAGTCAAAGGTCTTCATTGAGATCTCAGGTGTAGTCATGCCTGTGAGAATGCGGTCAACAAGGTGGGGTAGAAGTACAAATGTATTGTGTGTTTTCAGTGCAAGTGGAGCTTCAGTAGTGCTTTTAAATCCACCATTGGGCTCTGCGGTCCACAGGGGCAAGAGCAGCCTCGGGCCATCACAATCTGCTTAGTAAAACAAATATGGAGGAGGCGCTGTGTGACACTGATTTGATGGAGCTCAAAGTGGGAAATGAGGCAAAGTGATTACTCAGCCAAGCACCAGTTTGGAGCCATCTTTGATTAAGGTTACAGGATAAGAAATTAGTTTAACAGGAGCCAAGCGGAGGTTGAGTGGTGTGTACTTGAGCTATTGCTTACAGTTACTCTGGTCTAGCGGAAAACTCAGCAATTATACCATTACATCCTGCACTTTCTAACCCACGGAATGCACCATGAACACAAACAAGACAAGAAGAAGCTCCTATCGACACAGTCACTGCATTGTTGCCTTTCCTTGTAGCCATGTTTTAGCTGTGCTTTACTTTCGGAGGTCTCATGGCAAATTTACTGCCTTAAAATCACTGCATCAATTACCCCATAATGACATAAAAAACAGTTTTAAAATGATTCAACACAAGCATAACACCTACACTGCACAGATGACATAAAAATCAGTGTCAAATTATTTGGATGTAAAAAAAAAATATATTTTTTGGCAACAACCGCAAACGTTACATTTG
Organism: Lesueurigobius sanzi; assembly: GCA_900303255.1. Lineage (NCBI taxonomy): Eukaryota > Metazoa > Chordata > Actinopteri > Gobiiformes > Gobiidae > Lesueurigobius > Lesueurigobius sanzi. The sequence goes on from OMNZ01073269.1 coordinate 28,814, forward strand.
GAGAGGAGTCAAAAAGGCCTATGATGAAAAGTGCACCGTTCCTACTGTGAAACACGGAGGTGGATCGCTGATGTTTTGGGGATGTGTGAGCTACAAAGGCACAGGAAACTTGGTCGTGTTCGCAAAAAATACTGGAGGAAAATGTGCACTCATCAGCCCGGAAGCTGCGCATGGGTCGCACTTGGACCTTCCAACTTGGACCTTCCAAAGAATGATCCAAACCACAAGGCCAAGTTGACCTGTTATTGGCTACAGCAGAGTAAAGTGAAGGCTCTGGAGTGGCCATCTCAGTCTCTTGACCTCAATATCATTGACCCACTCTGGGGAGATCTCAATTGTGCAGTTCATGCAAGACAGACCAGGAATTTACAAGAACTGGAGGCTTTTTGCCAAGAAGAATGGACAGCTTTACCATCAGAGAAGATTAATAGCCTCATTGGCAACTACCACAAAAGACACCAGCTGTCAGTGATGCTGTAGGGGGCAATACAAGGTATTAACAACTGGGGTATGTAAACTTTTGATCAGGGTCATTTTGGTAGTTTCTATTGTCATTATTATTTAAAAAGAGTAAACACAGACTTTTGTCAATGAATGGCTTCACACAACCGCAAACCATGAGTGAAGAAACAGTTTTTGTGTTTTTCATATTCTCTGAGAAATGGCCAAAAAATCTACAATTCTGCCAGGGTATGTGAACTTATGAGCACAACTGTATAACCTTCCATTGATAGATCCTTTGATAGTGTTCTGATCATTTCACTGCACTCAAGTCAATATCATAGAAACAATTAGTCTCCAATGGCATAATTGTAACATATAAAACTGTCTACACTTGGAGATCTTTACTTCCCATATCCCTCTTATAGGATGAGACCCGGCACTGGTAAACCCTATAAACATCACGCTGACATCCTGTATGTAGCTCTAAATATGCGCCACATTGCTCCGGCGCTAATAGATTCAACCTCGACTGATGTGAGATTCGTGGCACTTGACTTAATCAGATGTTTTAAAAGACAATCACCTCAGAGAAATCCACAACAAACTGGGGAGCCTTTAGATCCGCAACACTCCACGCGCTGTAAATAAACCTACGCAGGCAGACTTAAAAGTGGCTGCTGGCTAAAGATGATCACCGTTTCAGATTTATGCTCGAACAATGGCCATAGGCACTTAAGTAGGGGCACACAGATAGAAAATTACAGTGGATCTAATGCTGTGTAAAGATTTTTTGATGGACGAGCAGTGGCAGTCGCTCACACGCAGTGGCAGTGGTTATCGCCGGAGTGTGCCATTATTTTGGAGCTACCAGTCCATTCGGGATGATGTGTTGCACGGCGAATGCAAATGAACGCACATCTTTGACATTACGGATAATTATTCAGGGGAAAACACGGTGAGATGACACTGTAATTACGCCAGAGAAGTCCGCATGCCAGCCACAAGTGTCAGGGATGCAGACCAGCAAATTGAGACTGTTGAAATCGAGCGGTTTAATCATTCACAGAATAATTTACAATCGTCAGCAAAGTGAAGGCATGCACCAAATGAATATGATTTTTATTTTTTATTTTATTTTGTTTTTATAAGTTTTACAACACAGAAAAAAGGAAAAACAAAACCAAAAAGGGGACACACAACACCACAACACACACAAAAAAAGTCACACAAAAACAGAATGGTCTCTCGAAGTAAAGTCCCCACTAATCGCATCAAGAATCATCAACAACGTCACCTCAGTAATTGTCTACCTTATCCACAAATCGATGGTGCCAGTTATGAAAAAAAAGATCAACTAGTCATGCGTTCCCATCATTGCGGCGACCGAAACCACTGTTCACTGTCACAGCACTAGCATTGTCAGCAAAATTTAGTTATATATAATATATAATATATAAGTTATTATACATTGCAGTACTGCTCATTTACCAAATGTCAGCCTCATGAAACGCTGCGGTCAGAAAAAGGAAGTCAAAACCAAGGTCATTGCAGCATCCAAAATTGCGACGTCGATTCGGCATTGATGAACCTGGCCTAGTTTTTATGAGTCGACCAAAATATCTGGAGATTTTAGTCAAAGAGGGAAGACAATTTGCAGGATTTTGCTCCTTTTTTGGTGCTAGCGTTCACTTTCTTGCTGTATTTGTGTGTTTACGTGATGGTAACAGGAACATTCACAGCATATACTCTAAGATAATCATTAGTACTACACCGAGATGTGCTCTAACAACACTCTAGCATTGCAATATAAAAATAATAACAGCAGCAGCAGCAACAGCAGCCGTAAGAGACTGTAATTTAAATGCTGGTATCTTGTCAAATGGATGGATGAGTAGGCAGCATCTACAACATAATAATTCTGAAGAGGTGTGTGAAAGCCAAGCTGCTTCTACTTCCGAGACATTGACATGCTTGTGCTTGATGCAAATGGAAATAGAGATTAATAGCTGAATGGACACAGGCCTGATACTATGCTTTTAAACTGCTAAGTACTGTATCTGTAAGACAGTTATAATGTATGTGTTTGGTGAAGAAGTGTGAAATAAATACATAAGTGGATTTGTATCTTGCAGCACAAACCGCCACAAGGATGGAGAAGAATGCACTGCCTGTTTGTATGCATTTGTTAACTGAGCCTGCCTGTGTGTATATATAGCTACTGACTGATTTAGGTTTGCTGGCATATACAAGTAGTGTACCCATCCATCCTGCCATCTTCTTCCGCTTATCCGTTGCGGGTCGCAGGGGCAGCAGTCCCAAGCTGCCCGGATCACACTGCACCAGTCCCTTATGGCTCCTCCTGCAGGTGGTGGGTCCACGGGAGGGCCGCCCCACGATGCTCCTTCACCTCTTGGCGATGTAACTGGTCTTGATGGTCTCATCATAAGGGGCTTCTGAACCGCTCTTGGTCTGACCCGTCACCTCGGACCTGTTTGCCATGGGAGACCCTACCAGGAGCATAATGTCCCAGACAACAGATCTCCTAGGAGCATTCGGGTGCTCAAAACCCTCCACCACGATAAGGTGGCAGTTCGAATAGAAGTGTACCCCTGTGAGTAATTGTGTAGTATTTGTTTCAGAGGTCTTGAAAAGCAATAATTGTGCATAATTATGTTAACTTTTTTGAAGTAAGTCTTTTGCTGACATGTACTAAGTGCTACATTATTTATAGCACAAACAAATTATTTTAAATCATATCAAAATCATCATCTGATCCGAGCAGATCAAAAGTTGTACATGTGATGATACTGTAGAGGCGCGTGGGCAGTTAGTGCTAGTGTGAGCGTCAGTGACAGTGGGAGGTGGCGTGTGGTCAGTGCAGCAGGATTAATCCTGGCTGGGATCCCGTTGGCCTCTGGACTATGTCTCTCCCTGATAAGAGAAATCGGAGCTCAGCACATGTGCATGCAGAGCCAGATAGAGCTGTGATTAAAGTATGGATACGGACTGGTGCCAGGCCCTTCATTTAGCCGTCCTCCCCGCCGATATGTTCTCCACTGACCACTGCTCAGGCAATGGTCCAGAGCCCATTACAAGCTTGGCACGCATCCCACCCAGACCCTCAGTTTTGGACCCCACTATTGACCACTGGAGCGTGTCTAATGCAAGATGACAGAATAATATACCCCCGAACTCTTATGCCACTGCAATGCAGCTCTCTTCTCTTCATCTCACCAATCTTGTTAAACATTACTTTGTTGAATTATAGTGTAGCATCAAATATGAAATCTTATTTATGTCATAGCACGAAAGAGAAAATACTAAATACTGCAGATTGTTTGATATTAAAATGGCACCGCTGGACACAGCATGTCAGAAAAATGTGACAGACAGAATTTAAAAGGCCATTTCTATTTCAGACTCTTGATTTTTAAAGATGTATCACATCTTAGCATGCGGGCCATGAATGTAATCTTCTCTTTTTCACTCAGGGATCTGAAAAGTCCAGAGGCAACCATGGGACATGGAAAAGACTATATTAGCCTGAGGTTGCCTCTTGTGTCACAATGCATCTTCTAAGCCCTATCTGAGGTTTGGATGCACATTATATCATACAAAGAAGTGAATGCTAAACCAAATGTGTCTTGTCAGTATTTCCCAACCAAGGCCACCAGAACATCTAAGGTCACGCCAACACTTTAAAGTTAAGGACAACTTAAAAAAAATATATTTGTCCTCCTTCTTGTAAAATATAAATAAAGCTCTTCTTATTCTTTAAAATTTATAACAACGGGACTATTTTTTGACAGATGCCAACATTTAACTCTCCATCCAGAGAGTAACCTCATGGAAGACCATGACTGACTGGCAAACCCAGGGTGGGTTAGCATTACCGTGCCAGTAAAGCTTCACTTCCCTCTTTGAAAGTTGTGAAATGTGCTTGTGTGTAAACAAGTTAAATGTCAGAAATGTATAGGAATGTTAGGAATGACTTCTGACTATAGCAAATAGTTTGAACTTCACTTGCTTCATATTTCATTGTTTGTAAAAAAAAATAAAAATGGGTAAAGGACCTTAAACTTACCATGTTAGGATATTACTGTATTTTCCGGACTATAAGTCACACTTTTTCTCATAGTTTGGCTGGTCCTGAGACTTATACACAGGTGTGACAACAGGGGCTTCTTGGAAATTGTCACCAGTGACTCTCTAAAAATAAAGCGTTTGGTCAGGACACAGCATTATACTCCGGAGCGACTTATTGTCCGGAAAATACAGTACGTTAAAATGTAAATTAATATCCACACCATTTATGTGCCACGCTAAAATATGATGAAGTCAGGATTCTCCACCTCCTCACCACAACATACTAGCTCCATGCTCCCATTTTTTCCCGAATCCCACAAGCTTAAAATGCACGGAAGCAAGCAGCTTGTCCCAGTCGACAGCTATTCCTCTGCCTTTAGCTCACATTAACTGAGGCCACGATGGCACTGCTGCCTGCTGTTCTCCTCCAGAAACCAGTTAACAGACCCTTTCACACACCCTCACGACCACATTACAACCTATTATTAAAGTCTACCTCCATCTTTGAGACGACAAACCCCTTGACTTCTAATTGTTCAAATAAAATACTTTTTCCATTTCACCAACCCATATCAGGATTGGCAAGGATCAACCAGGGAAAATGTTCTCTTTGTATTAGCTGGCTATTGTGTCGCTAAATTCTGCTTCCAGTGATGATTCATTATACTAGATCAGAAAGGACATTTCAAAAATTTGTATTAAAAGTTAATGGACAAGATTTTTGTCAGTAATTCAGAATGGCTCTATTGTAGAAAAAAAAAAATCTACAATAGAGAGAAAGGTTCAAGGTTTAACTGTATTTAATACACTTAAACCTTTCAGTCTTCCTAGGAACAGTTATGAAAATCCGACAGTCAGCACCAGATCTAAAGCGTGTGATGTCCATTTGTCCATTACAAGGAAGAAAAATGCAAAGAGCATTATATCAGAGAGACAAAACAACTACTTCAGAAGGCTTTATCAAGACTGCAGAGAAGCTCACAGTCGGCTGTGCATCTCCATCTCAAAGTCACCAATCACCCATTTGAGGTCAGTGAAGTTAAGATTTTAGCTAAAGAAAATAGATAGTTTGAGTTTGGAGTAAAAGAAGCCATATTTGTGAAAAAAGAGAATCCAACCATGGCCCGCAATGGAGCACCCATTGACAACAACAACATCCTTAGACCGAAACCATCTGTCATGCTAGTGAAGTTGGGCCAGAGGCTAGAGCAGGGCCATAGAAAAGTGTCAACAGCCTTAAACAAATCCCAGGGTAAGTCAATAGGAAGGTAACAACAGGAATAGGAATAGATGTTTTTCTCCAACCTTTGAACCAAGAGAGGTGGGACCTAGAGGTTAACTCCTCCTACTGGTTCTTCACCCATGAGCGTGTCAATTCTGCTCAGTGCAATTCTTTGGAACGAAACGTCCTACACTTCAACTACAGATGTACAGATGAAGACTGAAGAATCTCATCATCTCATAAAAAAAGTTCATACTGTCTTCTTAGCATATTCAGTCTTTAATATATTACGATGTTCTTCGTAAAAGACAGGGTTTTCTTCACCTTTTCCAGTTTCGTCTGCTGACTGCAAACTTCTTCATGAAATCATTCATGAAATGATTTCAAAGGAAGTCATGGACACATCACGTCTTCTGAAGAAGTTTACAGTCAGCGGACGAAACCGGTAAAGAAGGTGAAGAAAGACTGAAGAATCTTTGCCTGCGATGGACAACTCCTGTATGACTGAGACCTTACAGATGTGTGATGTAGTTCCACCTTTACTAACTAACTGAATGCTTTTGGGATTCTCATTTCTAATCTTTCTAATCAACTATCATGGTGGCATGCCCCGATAGACTTTCTAGTTTAAAGGTCCTTTGTGGTCAGGTTGGGACAAAGTTGAATAAAGTTGTCCCGTGACTTGTCTGTTAAAATTGTGGTCGTGACAGCGGAAGGACGCTTGTTAAGTGGCGTGGTGGTTGCTTCCTTTTAAAAGTGACTCAATAGTTCACATCCAGCTGCTGCACTCTGTCACTTAGCCTCTCCATCTCCACCAGCCATACCCTGCAGTTTGGCTTCCCCTCTCAATAAAGCCCCACACAAGCCAAGTTAAAAAATAGACATCTTCCACTCTAATATGTCTTCCATGGACACTGCTGTTTCAAGACTTCATGACTTCGCATTACCCCCGAGTCTCTCCAGAGTGCATGCCATTCTCACTTTTTCCCCTCATCGTTTCACGCCGGTTTTTCTGATGTTGGTGTTTTCAAACCATGAGGGTCGTTTGAGGTAACACGTTGGCAGAGGCGCAAATCATAAGCAGCACATGAATATATGATGATATTCTGTGGCATGCTCAGACAGCGGAAATTGAATCCAAGATGTCCCTATCATCACTTAAAGAGAAACACAAGAGATGGTGCCGCTGATAGCATCTGCCTCTTTTACAACAATGGTATCAACATCCTGCTCCTCTAAGAACTTCTTTATGGACAGTGAAAGATGGAAAGTATAATCACAATAAGTTTTTATGCGGCAGGAGACAGCAGCAATCTCACAACACAATATAAGTTATAGATCCTTAATGTGATTTGGAAGACTAGAAAATCCCATGAAAGGCGCCGCTGCTCGACTCAAAGGGTGCCGTGAAGATTGCATTTTGCACCAGCTATAGTGCACCCTTATGTTTATTTTCGCTGTGGAGCCATGCCAACGGACCCGGCACTCAACAGAAAGGATTTTGCAAGGTCAAAAATAAGTCAGTATGAGGTTTGAGCCTAGCCAGTGTTCTGGAAGAGTGTTTCCAGTAACTTTTGTAACTTTCTTTCTTAATGTGGATCGCTGAGCTCAATGGACCCTCGTAGGACAAAGTCATTGGGGCAAACCACCATCAGTGGGATCCAAATGGAAGTGGCAGCTAATCCAATCCCACTGCACTCCTTTCAGCAACATCTGAAACAATTGATTCTACTTTAAAAAGTGAATTGGACAAATGTTGAAAGGCAGTAATGATGCTAAGAATTATCTACGAGTTTTAGACGGTGTTGGTTCTCGGTCGTACAGGAGTTGTCCATCGTAGGAGACTGAAGAATCTTTTTCTATGATACAACTTTTACATCTTTATACATCTAAAATGCAAATTGAGAGGTCCTAGACAAAATTCTGAAAGGCATATGGTGTTGTGATGACGGCATCATGATATCGATAGTCTTTGTTGTGTGGTAATTGGTCATGTAAATGGTATTTACCAATTTACCAAATTCTAGTCTGAATACAACTATCTGAGAAAACTGAAGCATCAGGCTAAAATATAAAAATCTGAGGGAAGTTTGTGGAAACATTTTGCAAATAATTTGGATAACATTTGGATCCACACTTCACTAGATCATTTTCACGGAATTTGAGCTCAGTCGAATCAATGCCCTGAAAGGACATAGAAAAAGTGAAGGACTGGTCATCGCTGCAACAACACTGTGAAAAATATGGGTGTCATTGACTTTTTTTTGGATCGGAATGACAAAAATATGTTTTTTCTGCAACATTTTGTACATTTTTGTATAAAGGTTTTGCTTTGCTTTGCTTTGTGGTGCGTGCAACCAAATATGGGAATTGTATGTATTAATAAACCAACTATCAATATAGAATTACAAAAATATAGTATATATTCTAAATTAATTGCCCCTAGTGGGATAAATAAGGTTATCTGAATCTATATATTGACGCCTACAGAAACAAAACAAAACAAAACTTACCTGTCATTTGCTAAAACAGGTATGTGCCATTTACAAAAATCAACATTTGCTTGTGATTTTCCCTTTGTGTAGCTTTTTTCAATGACCAAACCTATTTTAGTGGATCAGACATATAAAGTTACTTCAAACTGATTCAACTTTAGCTTTACTTGTGTCACCTGCAGAGTAAGGTGATAAAAATGCAGAACAATTTGGCAAAACAGAGATATCTGCTTTTGCAAATGAACTCCTTGTATATTATGTAATTTTCCAATCATCTCTCAATCCCTCAACTCTAATGTTCACCTAAAACACTTCTTAAAACCTACTTGACCTGATGTGATTCCAACCACACTCAACCTCCTTTTCTCTTCGGGAGCAAAAGTGCACTACACTGCTAGATCCAAGTCACTCAGGCTTACACTAATGATTCATTATCCTGCTCTCCATTTAATTATGCGTATGCGAACTGCTTGCTAAACATAGAGTGGGCCCTGCTGCATTGGTAAGAGTGGATGAGCGAAACAGCTTGTATGCTGGGTGTATTTGGACTGAAATCGCAGCGTGTTCATAAATGTGCAAGCTCATCCATGTTGTTTTCTTTTCTTACTTTGCCTCAAGGTGATTTTTACTTACGATTGGAGCAGACATGTTGAATATGAAATAAGTAAATACAACTTTAACACGACAAACATGGTTTAGTATTGTTGACTTGCTGTTGCTAAAGGTGGAGGGAGAAAAAAATGGCACATTGAGCTTCTTCCACTCCTACACACCCTTCCCAGGAACAATGAGGCCCTGAGGGTTACAGAGGAGGAGGATGCATCCCTCCTATTGCTCCCCATGGGATTTGAAGCAATTGGCTTTAAGGTGCTGCTGGCACGGCATCCTCAGCATCAGAGCCAAATATTAGTTTATCCTAGCACTGTACCGTAGCTTTCTTTGCCCTGTTGCCTGAAACCTGTTTGCTACTCGCTGATATAATTAGCCAAATCATCGTCCTGACAGCCTGGAAGATGGCGGCACGTCAAGTGGAAATGTCTTGCAGGGGAGATAAACAGGGTCCTTTTGTTTGAGGAAATGACTGTGGAAATCTAGCATGATTCATTTTAAGTAACATTTTATCTTTTTAAATTTGATTAAGTGCTCTGTATTTGAAGTTATGCATGTGAGAGTCTGGGAAAGCAACATCAAAGTCAGCAGCAATAGTGAATCACTTATTCTGTTGAGTTATGTGTTTCAAATTTGTTTAGACGAACAAATTCATTAAAAAAAACATCAAACTTCTTGTAATCGCCCTGGAAAAAAATGTTTGGAGAAAACATTTAAACGGACTATTAAAATGAACCAGTATAGAAAGATGTTATTCATTTATATATTGACATTCCTTGTGGCACAACAAAGTAAAAAGCTGGTTTGTACTGTTTTTAGCGTTCTTTAAATAAGACAGGAGGTTTTGTTTACCTGCTTGACTAGTTTCGACTACTTCCGAAGACTACAGGAAGTAGCCGCAACTAGTCAAGCAGGTAAACCAAACCTCCTGTCTTACTAAAAGAACGCCAAAAGGAGTTTAAACTAAGAAGACAGTATGAACTTTCTCAAAACGACAGTAAAAAGATGCTACTTCATTCTCAGGCTTGGCTGAAATGAAAGAACCATGTAATTGAAGCACTTACACCTCCTATTGGCTAAACACAGATCATATTGCGGTCCTTTGTGCACTTCCACATACTAAATTAAACATATTTCTCAGTACATCAAACTAGATTGTCTGTTATACATCACTGGAAATGATTCATTTTAATGAAATACATTTCCTGCCTAAACGCTTGAGTTCTGCGTGTCCTGGATTGGCCTTGGGCTTGCTCTCGCCACATCTCTAAAGGCAACATCCAGACACTCTGCATTTTAATCTGTGGGTTAAAAAAAAAAAAACACATTCTTATGACATGGCGACTCCTGGGATTGGTAATACAGTGCAATGGCTCGAGGCAAAACCCCTTCTTGTGCATATTATAATAAGTAAGTCTTCCCTCGCCTTCCCTGGTGCCTCCTATACAGAGGAAGCAATAAAGCACAACAGCAAATAGCAGAGACCGTGCGAATGCCGATATGCACTTGTGTACATTAGCGAGAGTTGAAACATTTCGGTGCCCGAGAGCAGTGTGACATCAGTGCTTAAGCTCAGAATTAAGCAGAACTTTATTACATAAGAAAATGAGACAAGTACCCGTCCCTGTTGGAGCAGGAGGCAGGCTCCCAACTGTGTCGCCCTTTGAATCTCAATTCCAGATAACACCGCTGGTAAATGTGCTTTAAAAGTTCTTGCTTGAACTGTGGCGCAAAGATAAGGATGACAAACAGCAACAGACTGTTATGTTTAAATAAGAATAAGAGAAGATTGAGTCCATACAAAACTATCACATTGTTGGATCATTTTTGTTCAACGTTTCAAATTGAACACACAGCCGAATCCGTATTATAGACAATCTGCATCATCGACAATTCTCAATATTCAAAACGAGTTACCAGAGGGTATGCACTTTCATTTCCATCCCGAACACCCCCTGAAGCTCACAAGTGAGTGGCAAAACAAATAAACATGAGTTCTCTTCACTCACGGGATTAACATCTGAGCAGTGTATGGAAAAACATCAGCCTCCCAGCATACAGCATGCCTAAATCATAAACAGTTTGTTTGTTTGTTTTTTCCCAGGAGAACAGAAAGTAAGTAAGGTTAAGGCATACTTTATCGCAGCTGGGGCAACCTGTAAGAAGCATGCTTTGGGTGATGGGGGAAACTGGAGCACCTGTCCGGAAACCCATCCAGACACAAGGAGAACATGCAAACTCCACGCTGAAAGGCCTGCATGGTCTGTCAATCAAACACAAGCCTTTTTGCAGAGGCAATAGCGCTAACCACTCAGCCACCGTGCCGCATATCAGGGCAATGTGCGATATATAGGAATCTTTCATTGCAGAGTGAGTTATCCTCTCACTGCAGCTCTGATTTCTGTCAGGAGAGTTATTAACAAAATGCAACTCCAGCAGAGTCAGAGACAAAAGCAACAGGGCCCAGCAATGAACTGAACCGCTTTCGTTTTTCCGATTCACTTTTCTGCAAAAATAAAGGCTCCTCGCAAGTGAAGTGGTGCTAGTCTCAGAAAAACGTGCACTGTCTGGAGCCTGAAACCTGCTCCGACACACTTGGGTCTAGGGGTGGGAATCGAGTAGACCCGGTTCTGTTCGGCCAAAGCATCGGAACTGTATGTCTACTTCATTATCGATCCCTCTTATCGATGCCGCAGCTCTGAAAACACTCTTTTTTTCCCCTTTCGGGACCCCATAGCACGGAGGCGGAGCTAGTGCGTGCGTTGTGTCATGACGTAGTTCTCAGCGTTGAGTTGCAGAAACTCAAAACAAACATGGAGGAAGACACGTCTAAGAGGGGCTTTATTTTACAAAACGAGACAAAACTGTCAAGTAGTAATGCAGCTTAAACAGCTCATCATCATGGGGTTAGGATGAGACCATGGAGAGGCTCATCCTCGCCCACCTCCGCTCTGTGGTGAGCCCCACGCTGGACCCGCTGCAGTTTGCCTACAGGCCCAAGATCGGAGTAGAGGACGCTGTCATCTACCTGCTGCAGCGGGCCCTCACCCACCTGGAGACGGCCGGGAGCGCTGTGAGAATCATGTTCTTTGACTTCTCCAGCGCCTTCAACACCATCAGGCCGGCGCTGCTGCGGGAGAAGCTGGAGGATGTGGGAGTGGACGAACACCTCGCTGCCTGGACCATAGACTACCTCACAGACCGACCACAGTATGTGCGGCTGCGCAGCTGTGAGTCCGAGGTGGTCATCTGCAGCACTGGGGCGCCCCAGGGGACCGTACTCTCACCTTTTCTATTCACCATCTACACCTCGGACTTCACCTACAACACGGACAGCTGTCATCTCCAGAAGTTCTCTGACGACTCAGCCATTGTGGCCCGTGTGTCTGAGGGGAACGAGCTGGAGTATCGGTCGCTCATCAGGGACTTTGTGGACTGGTGTAAGAGCAACCACCTGGACCTGAACACCA
>OMNZ01073285.1:0-24772 GCA_900303255.1 Lesueurigobius sanzi
GCTCAGTGACTGTCCCGAAACCTGACAGATCTAGAGAAGATCTGTATGGAGGAATGGGCCAAAATCCCTGCTGCAGTGTGTGCAAACATAGTGAAGAACTACAGGAACCGTTTGACCTCTGTAATTGTTAACAAAGGCTTCTGTACCAAATATTAAAATTATTTGACTCAAGTGATCAAATACTTAATTGACACAGCAATATACAAAAATATTGTTAATAAATCATACAATATGATTTCCGGATTTTGTTTTTTTAGATTCTGTCTCTCGGGAATTGCACCAACGATGGAAATTTTAGACCCCTCCATGATTTCTAAGTGGGAGAACTTGCAAAATCACAGGGTGATCAAACTTACTGGCCTCACTGTATAAGGATGAATGAATAATCTTTATTGTCATTGCAACAAGTACAATGAAAATTTTGTAGTCCAGTTGGTGTATGCTAAAAAATAAATGTTAAAAGGCAATTAATTCTTTAAAATGACACATGCTCACACTCATCAGTTACATTATGCCTATGGTCGGTTACATTTGACAGCATTCAATGTGGCAACTGCACTTGGATAAAAACTGTTCTTAAATCTATTTGTCCTGGTCTTAATGGACCTGTGCCTACTCCTTGAAGGTAGTAATTGAAAGGGAGTGTCCTGGATGTGAGGTGTCCCTGATGATGGTTTGGGCCTTCTTGAGGTAACGTGAGCTGTATAGCTCTGTCAGAGAGAGGAGAGGGCAGCCAGTGATCTTCTGAAGCACTTTCCTCTGAGCCCCCGTGCAGCTGTTATACCACACACACATGCAGTATGTGAGGATGCTCTCGATCGAGCACCTATAGAAGGACACCAGCAGTCTCTGGCAGATGTTATTTTTCCTTAGGATCCTTAGGAAATAGTCTCTGTTGGGCCTTTTCAGTAACTCAGAAGTGATAACGCTCAGGTACTCCTCAATGTGGACTCCAAGGAAACGGAAGTCTGTTACCCTCTACACGCAGTCTTCTCCAATGTGCAGAGGAGCCAGGTCGCTTCTCCTCCTCCTGAAGTCGATAATGATATGGCTCTGTTCAACAGCCCAATAGAAAAAGGTAAGAGTTTTTTTATAGCTGTTCAGTCGACAGCGGGGACCCTTAAAGGCACTATACCTGATTTGTATCCTAGTGCTGGAATGAAATTTGTTTTGTCCTCCTTTGGTAAAGTGTAAACTCAGACATTTGTGGAAATATTACTGTGCATCTATATTTTAAGCATTTTTGTAAATGTCATGAGTTTGCAGGCTACTTTTCTTGCTTTATGTGACTATAACCCTAAAAAGTGACCCTGTTAGTTGTGAAATTTGCTAATAAACTCATCTCTGTGAAGAAATGGCATTTTACAAATGTGTGAGGAAGGTTAGGAATGTGTTTGGTCTGCAACTAGCAATTGAATTTATTTGTTCCCTCTTTCATTGTTTGTCATAAAAAAATCAGGTAGTCCCTTTAAGCCTCCTTCCTGAAGGCAACATCCCATACTTGAGTACAGAGCTTGGGACGGATCAACTAGGTGCAGCAGCTCATTCTTCAGCTGAATGGAGAGGCTGCCATACCAGTCTGTCTTGCAATTGCAAGTATTTAAATGAAAGAAAAACACAATTTATGAATAAAAACAAACAATTGACCAAATTATAGTTTGGTGAAATAACTTTATTCTATAGTGTGTGATAATCCTACACTTGTGATTCATTAATTTTCCTTTTTATACATAAGATAGTAATAGTACATTATTCACACAAATGTTGCTAAACACGAGTAGACAGCATTTCAAATAGACAGACACAATTCAGAAGAGCACAAAGCCAAGTTTTAGTCACTGAGAAATAGTTGGTTGTAAAACGTAGAATGTGGTTACATGTTGTTTATTCAATTTAAAAGTTTGATCACTTAAAATAAGCAACAGCAAATGACCAGTCTTTTGTTGTGCTATGGCAATATTTAATTTTCTTGTGGTGCAGCCATAAAAGTGTGACATACCACACCACGGACAACAGACTGTAGAAGCACAAACAGTGCCAAAGAAGAAAAAAAGAAAAAAGCAAGAACATGGAGTGGGATTAAATATTGCCTTCCAGCAGACATGTAAACAAAAGATAACCTAAAACAAATTCCACATGCATGCCAGAAACGGTCATTTTGGTAACTTTTACAATGTTATATTAGTATGTCCAAGTATGAAAATAAATTAACACAAAACCAGCAGTATAACATAAGCTATAGAAATTCAGCACTGGAATTTACTTGCACCTATTATGGATGTTAGTAAGCACAGCTGTATCAGAGGACAGACTCCTACCAGATCTACAAAACTAATAGTGAAGCAGTTAACATTTACAATATTGTGGCTTGATTCAGTGCACAACATCAGTGAACAAACAAGCAAGGCATCTGTGTTCTTATCCCTATAAATCCTGCATCGTGAGCATGCTGCATCTTACATCTGTGAAATAAAGTAAGTATCATTGATGGCAGGTACACCATAATGACCCAAGTAGCAACTTCCCTGCTTTCAGCACGAGAAGGGGTAAACAACACCACAATTTAAATCATGAAAAAGAAATAATCAAATGAATTATGTCCATGTTAGTTTACTTGTTTATATTGAATAGACTGTTATGTCAAGACAGAAAGAAGATGGAAAGTGGGCAGAACCAAAAACAGGCAATCTTATATTTTTCTTTTAATTTAATATTGCTGCGTCAGAATGTTGAACTTAAATAATGATAAGGCAGTTCCTTCAGTGATATAATATGGCAAATCCTTTCTCTGCTATGGTGAACTTGATGCTTGTTTGGAAAATGATAAATGTAGTAGCATAACAATTTCAAAATACCTTATCCCTTATGAAATATATTTAAAGTCAATAAATAACTTATCTGCGACAAAATGCTTAAAAATACATATTACGGTCCTAAAAAGTATTTTAAATAATTTCAAGCTATTTACTTTACAACATAGACAAGAAGTAACTTTGAAGACAAAAAGATTTGAGACTTTGAGATTTTGAACTGCAATAACTCAAGCAGATAGCACTGCCAGTTCTATAATGCCATGCAACTGTATGAATCTGAACATGTTTAACTTATTCCTTTAAATGTATGACCCATGTTAAAGATATTCTGTTTAGATACGTATCCACATGGTAACTCTGAAAAGTCACTGAGTTTAGGAGGGAGACCATCGGCGATGTGCCAAAAGGTGGAGAGTGGCCACTGAGAGACGAGCGGTTTGTGGGAGACGACAGGCCGAGTGTGGGGAGCTGTACTAGCAGGAGCAACTGCTCTCAGTGACCGTCATCTCAGGCTGCTTCTCCAGTTTTATGTCGATCACTGAAAGGCATTGGTTAAGCAACAACAAATAGTCTGAAAATAACTACCTCCTTTTCCACTACTATGTATTGTATGTAAGCTTTGTTAGTCATACAAATACTCAGAGGATATTCTACTGTATGTACAGTGCACAGCATCATCAATCTTTGCTCATAGAGCGCTTTTCATACAAGAATGTAACACAAAGTGCATTATAACACGGCACCAATCCCCTTCCCCCATTCAACCCCCGACTCCCACAGAGTACACTCCCTTTAAAAAGTGACATTTTAATTTTAAACAATATCTCAATGAAAACAAAATCAATTTCTAAAATGTTGAGAAAGACCGAGTTAATATAACATCTGGCTTGTCAACATTTTTGAGATTGATTTTGTATTCATTGATATATTGTTTAAAATGTTACTTTTTTTAAAAGGTGGTGTACTCATTTATGATCTTCACTCTATGTGCTCATAAGTTTACATACCCTGACAGAAAGTCATGGTATGTAAACTTGTATGTAAACTGCATTTCATAGAATATGAATGATAACACAAAACCTTTCATTTCACTCTTGATAGTGGTTGCGTGAAGCCATTTATTGTCAAAAAAGCTGTTAGATTACACTTTTCAACTAGAAACTAGCTAAATGTCCCTGATCAAAAGTTTACATACATCTTGAAACAGCGAGTCCAATTCTGTCAGAGTCCTGTATTTGAACTGAAGTGAGTTTTTCTTTGCTCCTGAACATTTTTCCTGGCAGTTGTTGAAGGTCATGTCAACGTTAGATCAGTGACATTTGAGCAGTTTCTGTTTCATTATGATTTCAAAAGAGTAAACTCAGTTCTTTGACAATAAATGGCTTCACACAACCACTAACCATGAGGGGAAAAAAGATTGTGTTATCATTCATATTCTATATTCTTCAAAAGATTTAAACGGTATGTAAACGTATGAGCACAACTGATATATTATATCTATCTATCTATACACACACACACGTAATATAAAGGATACTGTCTTCTTTGCTTTTTTCTGGTGCGCTATCCATCCCAGGCAGTGCAGCAGCAACACGGCGAAACAGCTGTAAAACAAATATTCAGATCTAAATTCAGCTTTAGGTAAAAAAAAATATATATATGACACTAAAAATATATGTAAAAGATACAATGTCTAACAACAAGAACATACACTTATATATGGAAACATTGCAGTTTGTTCACTACTTCAATGTATGCATTCAGTAAAGTCCTAGAAGGTAAGATTAAATAAGTAATATTAGCCTGCTATAGAGCGTCATCATCTGCCTAATAACAGAATTATAGAATGATTTTAAAACATGCCAACAAAGTTAAATTTGCTCTAAAGAGTGATGCCATGCTTCCTAAGTAAACACACTGCACAACACACAGAATTATTTAGTGAGAAACAAAGGCAAAAAGCAAAGTAAGTTTTTGTAGAATGATGCAAATCAAGAAACCTTTACAAGCAAAGGCCGTTGACAAGTGCTACTCAGGGCAGACACTGAAAACTACGTCAAGAGACTGATTAGTTTGGAAAAGGGGCGAGGAAGATGGATACATGCAGCAGAAGCACCAAATCCTGAGAGGGCAGCACCTGTACCTGTTTGACATTGTAGCCAGTCTTTGCGCTGGTTTCAATGAACATGACATTGAGCTCCTTTGCTCTCTGCTCGCCCTCCTCCGTAGTGATCTGTCTGCTCAGGTAAAGGCAAAGAGCCAACAGATGGACAGACAGAAATATGAACAGAAACATTGCAAAGAGAACAGGCCAAACAGAGGGAGCAGGATAGGGAAAGAAAACAAATACAGCTCAGTGTTGCTCATTTATCGAGATAAGAATAGAGAAATGTTAGTTTAGTTATGACACGAACTGAGAGGGAGATGGATAGGATAATAGCTGCTGTGCAGAGTAAAGACGAAGCAAATCGCTTCATAAAACACCATATTTATAGAGGCATTATGAGCCAAAAAACATGAAAATGGTGCATAGATGGTATATATCCCTGGCTTTGGTTAAAAACTGAATTAATTATCTAAAATGTAGGCAATTGTCAGTATGTGCCTGCATATGCACCAACCTGCTTGACGTTATAACCAGCCTTGGCACTGGTCTCTATGTACATCACATTGAGCTCACGAGCTTTCCTCTCTGCCGCCTCAACAGAAACTTGCCTGCCATGGTCCCAGGGAAGGAGGGGGAGGAAGGTGTGGTGGCATGGAGTTGACAGAAACACGCACACGAAAACACACAAGAAATAATAAAAATGAAAAGGACATGCATTAGGGGAAAGACAGAAAATAAAGCCATGATAAGGCCAAACAGAAATATGATCAAATAAAACCTAAGGCTACACCAGCTGTAAAAAAATATATATATATTAAAAAAAAACATAATAAACTGGGAATGGTTCAACTCAAAACAGGATGAGAAACACTCAAGGGAAGAAAAGTAGGGATCCAGACGTACGCGGAACTTTCAGAGCAAACTACTGTATCCCAACCTCAGAAGAAAAAGTATATAGATTTCTAACAGAAAAAAATATTTACATGAAGCAAGTACCTCTTATCTGCCAAGTCTGTTTTGTTTCCAACAAGCATTATGATGACATCACTTCCCCTCTCTGTCCTCACGTCATCAATCCATTTAGAAGTTTGCTGGAATGAATTAAGGTCTGCAGATAAAAATAAATAAAATCAAAATGATAAAAAGCCTACACCCATAGACTTCTAGCATATTGTTCAAATGTAGTAGATAATACAAACAAAATGTTAAGTGCAGAAAGTTAAGTGAAGCGTTTAGAGTTCAAAGTAGTTATGACAGAACAGAATTGCTTTTCACAAGTTCTAAGACATCAGAGAGCAGCCCTGACT
Organism: Lesueurigobius sanzi; assembly: GCA_900303255.1. Classification (NCBI taxonomy): domain Eukaryota; kingdom Metazoa; phylum Chordata; class Actinopteri; order Gobiiformes; family Gobiidae; genus Lesueurigobius; species Lesueurigobius sanzi. Next base: position 6,228 of record OMNZ01073285.1, read on the forward strand.
CACTGGTGATGTCATAAACAACCACAGCAATGGTAGAGTCACGGATGTAGCTGGGAATTAGGCTACGGAAACGCTCCTGTCCTGCAGTGTCCCAAAGCTGGAGCCGGACCTGAGGATGGAGGGAAGTAATAAAAGAGATCCAAGATAGAATAAGAAAGTGTAGATATTACAGTACAAAGAAAACAGACGCTATAACAAGAACATGAAGAAAAAGAAAGCCAAGCAATGAGATGCTCTGTTGACAATGACAAAGAGAAAAAACTCAAATGCAGGGGGGAAACGCATTATGAGAATGGCGTTTGTCTAATGGCCATGTGTCATGTGTAAAGAACTACCAGACATGTCATCTCGTGGTGTCCAAGCTTTACTACCTTTCAGTGGACAAAGAGTTCAAAAGGAGGTGCAGGGTTATGATACCTACTAGCTATGTCATAAACCACCACTGCAGCAGCAGAGTCTCGGATGTAACTGGGGATGAGGCTGCGGAAGCGCTCCTGCCCAGCTGTGTCCCAGAGCTGGAGTCGAATCTTTGTCCACCATGACACATGTGTAGCAATGAATGGAGTGTGGGATAAACCAGAGGATGACAACAAACATGAAATAATAAATAAATGACCAAATTACTGATAAATAATGTAAACAAAATGTAGGAAGATGGTTTAAAATCAACGTTAAGTGCATGATGAAGGAACACAAAAATTATTTAGGACATACCGTTCGATCTTCAAGATACATTGTTTTTGACAAAAAGTCAATTCCAATTGTTGCCTGGTTAAAAAAGAAATGCAATTGACTTAATGACACAAATACAACAAATGTTCTGCAAAATAAATGTAATTATGTAAATATCTACCTGGTAAGTGTTGTCGAAACTGTCATACATAAACCTGGTGATAAGGGATGTCTTCCCAACTGTGTGGCCAAATATACAACAATGTTATTAGTAGCAAATCAATTGCTTTCAGAGGCCTCACCAGCCAAATTCTTACTACAGTTGATGCATTTTTGGACTGCTGAGCTGGCAGAGCATGGGTGGAGCCAAAATGGTAAAATATAGTACATTGAAGTCTCGACTTAGCTTTGATCTGGTCGTATATTTTGAATTTAGAAGCAAATCATCGTCACTAAACAGCGCTGTCCAACAACTGCTGGATAAGTGTCCGACATAAGCCGCTTGAAGCCAGTGGTCGACGTGGCTACATTCAGAGCTGCGGCACAAGCTAGCAGCCAGCAACCCACGTTCGTCCGTGGGATAGAAGTACCAAAACCTTTATCACCAAAATGCGCACAGCCTTGTTATGTAAGTGTGACTGTAGTTGGTGGGCAGAAAGATCAATTACTTGGCAAGTTAAAATTACGGTTTGAAATGGCACTAAGTTTTTAGGACCTTCTTTGGTAGCCAATTTCAATTGCTAATGCTAATGAGGTGAAGCTGCACACATCTCATAATCGCAGCTTTATAACATCACGTGTAAATTCTCAGACGCAAAACCTTTACATCCCATCTGCGTTTATAACAAACACAGTTTTGTGTTTAGTGTAAAAGCCATCTAAGCTAAAGGAACCATTGCCCAGCAAGGTAATGACATCACCTCAGTACTAAATGCTTGTCTGATTTGTTATAGTACTGCTGTGTTGGTCCAAGGGTGTACATAATACTTGTCTAAATAAAAGGAAACGCATAATCTATTTCCATATTGTCATTTAAAGAGAAAGATCATAATGACAACCTTAAATGAATGGTAGCCAACAGAGGACGCTAGTTAGCAGCTACTGCTAACTCGTTCTTGCATCCCCAACATTTTATTATAAATCTAAACTTACCACTTTGTTCACCCAAGAACACGAGCTTGAACTTTCGGAGAGGGTTGCCAAACTCTCCACCACCTGTCGTAGTTGACATTTCGCCTGAATAAAATAGCTATGTAGATTGCAGACTTTGCTAATGATGTGGTGTCTAGACCGAGAAGAGCTGAGCTTCTCTTTCCTCAGAACAATCAGCTCTAGTCCTGTTAAAGCACGATGGAGGAATGGCGCCGCCCAGAGGCCAGAAGGCGAAGTGATGCTTTGTATTTTTACCATGAACAAACGACACAACAATTCATTTTGGTGATTGGAAAGTGTCAAGAAAATTGACAAAATGTGTGCCTTTTAATATGAGCTGCCTACGAATAAATTAGTCAGTTATGTCAATTTTTTTTTTAATCATTTTAATATTTCAAAGAAAAACAATTAAATTATCAACATGGTAGCACGTAACCTACATATAGACCTTTCTCAGCTGACACCATCGGTAGCGGAACTTGTGTAGCAATTCAAATCAAAACATGCTATATCTCTATGCTCTGACCAATCAGAGTCTTGTGGGCAGCAAAAGTCACATGACGGGTCCTGAGCTCCGACAAACGAGCATTTGTTCAGATATCGTTGTCTGACCTGACCACTCAAGTGCTGAACCGTTTTGGAGAGCGTCAAGACCAGTAACACCATTGTAAAGAACAGCTAATAACATGCAGCAGATGGAGTAAATCAGCGGGATGCCAACCAACAGGCCGGCATTCCATTCCAAGTCACATGACTGAGAAAGGTCTATAGCATATAAAGAATCATTACTTATATTTTGAATGAACAATAACATTAAGTTAAAAGAAAATAATCTAGTAAATGACAATCACAATCTGTTTGACATTTCAAACTCTGTGTGGGCTATGTAGGGAGTCTACTTTTTATTATTTTGTGGCATACAACTGTACACATAGCCCATATAATTGATTGGAGTTCCTCTCTCCTGTGTTATCTCTCCGTGATATCTTCTCTGCAATGAAAAAAAAGAGACATAGGTAAGTCATTTGTTTTAAGTTTGAACAATTTATATAATGTGCATTTAGTACAGCTTTAAAAAATGCTATCTTTCTATGTTCTCACTAGGAACAAATTTGGGTGTTTATAACATAATTTGGGGTTTTGTAACATCTAACTATCAGGCAACTATATTCATGTCTAAGAACACATGCTCAGTCACTGGTGGACTCACCTGAACTAAACTGGTCTTTAATCAATTATGCTGTTTGTCAAATACACAAGCAAACAAAAACAATATCATTAAGCAATACATTAAACAAATAAGTGACTGATCAAAAGTGTCTGCCAGATACTTACACTTCTTCTCAGTTTGCAGCAACGCAATGAATTTATTTTAAAAAGAGAGAACAAAGTCAGTCTTGTGATATTAATTTGACATCTCAGCTCCAGACCCAGTAATGCTTACCTTCAGGCTTTGGGGACATCAAAGTAAAAGGAAGCTCAGCAGTCACGTCACTAAAAATATAAAACCAAATACCCATATTTGTTAAAAATACAGTGTGCATTTACTTGACTTTTTTTTTTTTAATAAAACACACAAAAGGAAAGAAAAAAGTACCTTCCAGTAAGGCCACCCAGAAGGCTTAAGTATTAATAAAGTAAACAGAAAATTAGCATTTAAGGTTGGTATAGATATTGAGAAATTATGATTATTTTTACAGACTCACCCTCCGGCCACCATCAGATTAACTTTCACTTTGTAAGAAACAATAATTCCCTGCATCTCCTTTTCTCCTTGACTCCTAGAAATGACATAAATTGTCCCACAGCTTTAGGATTTGAGCAAGACAAGCTTAAGTGGATGACACAGTCTTGGAGTTATGTCATGAGTTCAGACTTACAAGGTTGTGGAGGCAAGGTGAGTGTCCTCATATTTGAGACGTCCATCGACTGACAGGCCTCGCTTTTCTGTGTTTCTGGACAGCAGGGGTGTCAGCTGGAAGGACTTCTCAAATGTTGAATTGCCGTTTATTGTCTCCCTGCGGAAGGGTTTTCAGTTTAATTGTCTCTTATTACTTAATTTGAATTAAATTGTTTAAATGATATAACGTATATTTTATAAGTTTACTTCTTACCCAAACTCCTCTGTGCAAACTGACTTGACATAAGTATCGGATGAGTACAGCACAACACTTGTAAACTGCTCGACTAAAAGGAAAAACAGATTATGCAATCAAATATTTTTTTTCTTCAATTAGTGTAATTCTGTCAGGATTAATTACCAGTGATTTTGATTTTCTTCACCACTTTTGCAGTTTCATTATTGATTTTTACATTAACGGTGATGGGATCACCATGGTAATAAACCTCTTTTTCCAGAGAGGCCTCGAGGTGAACTGGTTTGTCAGACATCATGAAGCCTTTGCTGATTTCAGTCTTGGGTCCAACTTTGTTGTTGACTGGTGCATACTGGATTTTGCGAATCATCAGGCGGCAAGTGTCCCTGGAAGAGTTATCAGAAAATTATACAAAACCTATGCTTTAACCTTTCCAAAAATAGATTTTGATTGTGGGCACAGTACGCACTTCTTTTCAATAACTTCATCAGGATTGTCGGCTGCATTAGCAATATATGCTTTGACCTCAAAGTCCACACCACAGGCCTATAACAGAATAAATGTTATGTGGAACTCTGAGTAGAGAAAAAACAAAGTGTATTACCTTTCCAGCATCTTTTGGTCCTGGTTGTAAGGAGACTGAGCATGGAAGGTCGGCTGGCATCTGTAAAAATGTCACATTATAGTCTTTTAATATAAAAAATGTAATTACTGAGAAAGTGATGAGTGAATAGTTTATTACCTGAAATGCAAAAGGATATCCTTGCTCTCCAACCTTTTTCATGAGAGACTCCTGCATTGGGGTGATGGCAGCAGTGTCACCTGTAGGAGGGTATATTTGGACCCGCTTGATCCAAATGTCCCTCCTGAAGGACAGCCCAATCACATCCAGGTCTTCGCTTCCATATCGGAAAGCACATGCGAGGTACACAAATACTACAAAACAATAGTTCATGGTCAATTATAAATGTGATTCACGTGTGCAAAATCCACAATGCGATTGTCATTTTAATTACCCTTTCTTCCATTAAGACCAGAGGGGTCCACTTTGACGACCCCATCTGTATTGATTAAAACATTGTTAATACTTGCTTTTTTATGTGAGAATGTTTTGTGAGTCGAGTGAAGCGCCACTCACCAACAACCTCCACTGAATCAATGTGGTCCACAAAGTCTCTCTTCCCCAAGTACAGGGCAATCTGAGCGAAAAACACAGGAAAATGTTATTTCTTGCCAAAGTCACAGGAGTTTTTGAGTTATTTCTGGGATTTCTTACTCCTCCCTGTACTCTAGGGGTACCCTATAATGACTGCAGCACAGAAGCCACTTACATGTCCATGGCCACTGGTCTTCTTGAAAACCCTGAAAGAGAGGGACAAAAAGAGTTTGTAAGTATATGCTTTTTATGTAACCCGTGGAGATCTATTTTCCAACAGTGAGCTGGGCTTTATTATCTATAGTGCTCTTAGGAGGGGCTGTCAATCCTGCACTCGCTTAAGGATAAACTCTTCCCTGTTTCTACTTTACAGCTCTAAAGCATGGATTACCTCTCAGAATGGAAAGACACCTGTTGGATAATCTGAACCAAAGGACCAGGACTCTGTGAGATCTTTACAAATATCTAATTTTAGTTTTGGAAGCCAGAGAAATTTATATTAATGTTAATATTGTATCAGTGTGTGCTTATTTGATTGTTTTTCAGGCTTATCACTTAAAACAATATCTAGGTTGTGGCCACGCATTAGTAAGTCATAAAATGGCATACTCACTTTGACATTTTGATGATTCTGCCTAGGTAAAAAAGAACACATGTAAAATAATTAGCTATTCGTTCTCTTATGCAATATAAAACAAATGGTAAACAACAAACAAAGAGTTCATTTGTAAAAACAGATAAACGCCAATGACAAAAATAAACTTGTAATTTTCTCTGTTTTTAATGGTGAGATGGATTTTAGTGCATCAGAAATATGAAGTCACTTGTTATTCTTTACTGTAGTTTTACTGGTGAGTATGGTAATGAAAATCTAGAACAATTCAGCAAAAAACTCAAAACAGAGCTATCTGCTTTTGCAAATTAACTCTTCAGACTATCTTCAAAAACATACATATCATTTCTAGGTAAAATGTTTAACTTGAGTGTCCATAAAATGTATTAAAAAAAACCAATGCATTATTATATTATTATTATTATTATTATTATTATTGACTTACGATATTCTGTGGAGTGTCTTCTGGGCTGCTCTGTAATTGTCCGTGCTGGGAGCGAATGGTGTGAATGGCTACCACCGCCTTGAATGGCTTTATACTGTCACCTCTCAACCCTGGAGCCCTCCCTTTGGCTAATTCTGTTCACCCAAGAGGCCTCTTTTAGACACAATCTCATTAATTCATTACGCTGCGGCTGTTTTTATCGACGGCGCGAGTAAAAATAATTCTGGACTGGATGGATGCTGTACAGAAGAATGATGGTCTACAGTTTCATAATCGCAAGTGGAACATGTTATTTTTAATATAGTAAAGGATTTTAAAGGATTTCAAAGGATACAATTAACATTAATTTTGTCTTTATTTTGTATTACAAAAACAGCAACACCTGTACTGTAAAATCTGAAACAGAATTTTAACATTTCCACTTCAGAGTGAGGATATCTCGTAACCTAAAATGCAGTTAGTATCTGTTGGATGTTGGTTGTTACGGTAGCCCTGGTGACATGGTTTTTCCAAGCCTCGTATAATCTGTGCCCACGACTCTTTCAGAAGTCTAATGTTTCAGTGACTTACTACAGTAATGCAACATCCAGACACAGGCCCTAGTTTAAAATTAGATTTATTCCCCACTTTAGTTCAATTGCAGTTCGACGGCATCCAAACGCGGACACTGGAAATGTTGTCGATCCAACACTCACTAAAGCCAACCATTTTTTTGGGACATAGTACAGGCTCTCTGTGTCAACCGTGTTTAATTGGTTGATTTAACTAGACTAGACCCTTTTGCTGCTTACATCATCAGTGACATCAACTGGAGGCAGGAAGTGAGCAAGAGAAATAAGATTAAGCTAAAACTAGTGATTATAAGTGTAAAACTACGACTACAAAATGTTGTCCGATAGTGGCTTAAGGAGCAAGAACAAGAGGAACGACATTTGAGACGATAAAATAAGGTTTTATCTGATATTTCCAACAACAGTTAGACATTTGTTTATCGTTACTATGACAACAGCTACAATGGAAATAGATAGGAATCTAGCTTCCCGCCTCCAGCTAAGCCTGGGATGTTTACTAACAATGAAAAGGTCTATTAAATAACATATAAACTCTCTTGTTTACAGTTTCTTCTTTTGCTTTTTTGTTTTGTTTTGTCTTTACGATAGAGTTGATTGATTTGAGCGGCATCTACTGATGCTTTGAAAACAAATTGATACAAATTATTATGTTCTCATCTTGCTGATTGTTGAAATTGCCATATGTTTGGTGCTTATTAAGGTGCAATAGGGTTTGGACTACAAAGCATGACACACTTATGAAATCCAAACCCTATTAAGGTGTAATAGGGTTTGGATTTCCTAAGTGTGTCATGCTTTGTAGTCAATGGTGTACAAATTAAGATACCGACTGAAATAAACTACTACTACTTCAAGCAGATGAGCGGTGTCACAGGGCAATTGCCACACCTTGGCAGTCAGAGATAATGAATTAATAAGTCTAATGTGTGAACAGGATCAAGATGTCTTTAACACTGCTATAGTCTGATCTCAACCAGAGCTTTTTAATGCATTAAAGGCTACCTGATCCGCTACTTTTCACACCCTCATCATTGAATTCTGAAGATGAATTTAATTGATCCTTTAGGGAATTGAAGGCCATTCACGGAGACACACCATTGATGCGCATATTTAATTATGCCACTCCGTGTAGGTGTCTGTATCGTAGCCACTATAAATACCTGTGTACAGATAAAACTTTGTTACATGCTGTATGTCGCCCATCTGTTGTTGGGACCCTACCTGTGCATCCTTGTTGTGTTGGTGGGAATTACAAACGGGCACATAAGCCACTTATACTTAAGCTGTTGCCATTTTAAGCAGGTTGTTTATAAATAGTGAGTTGTTTGTAGTCCAGTGTTACAGCACTGTTCTTTGTATTTGTGCTGCACCAGGCCAATAGTCCAGACACTGTTTTGGTTTGCAACAACTAGAACAACCTAAAATAGATGACAGGTCAAGTTAGGGCAGGTTGCTCAATTAAAAATATAGTACATTTGATTAATTTGTAAGCAGACAATGCATTTTCACTTGACAATATAGTACAAAATGCTTAAGAGTTTATTGTTTGTTGACAAATTGTTGGAAAATGTGATTAAGGGTTAAGTTTCTACGTCACCAGATAGGGATGGTCTTGGGTGTATTTGTTTAATGGGGGTTGCGGTTAAAGTGGTCGTCTGATTTCTGCTGACTCGATAGAGACACAACAGCAAATATGTAACTATAGTGCATCCTACTGTGTTTGACATGGCAGTCGATGGAAAAAAGTAGGGAAGTATAGCCAGGGAGGGAAAATGGGCGATGTTCTGGTTAGGCACAAATAACCAAGTGAGGCTTGATCGCAACCATATGTGTTGGAGAAAGGAGAGAAAACTGTGGATGAGGTCACCTGTGAGTGCATATTGTGATTGAGACTATGAAAAGAGCAAGAATAAAACAGAGGAAGGAAGAGCAGGGAGAGCAGGAGACGGGAAGCAGTTTCACACAGTGGTGGTGAAGTTGAGCTCCTTGCAAGAATTCTTCTCCTGGTTGTGTCCGCCATCTGGAATGTGCAGTCACTTCCTTTGTCTGCATTTCACTCTAACAGGGCTGTCCTCTCCCTCTCTGCGCCCTCCCTCTGCTCTGACAGCTCTGTGCAGGGCTGCTGGACACTACGTCGCTTTTTGACAAGAAGATACCATCAGAGTACAACACATCTCAAGCGCTGAATAGCAGACCCCTGGATTTGGGTAAGCCTCATCCCGCCAGGCGCTCTGCTAGAGAAATCTATAGGCACTGGACAACTGCAGTCATCATCAGTTGAACTTTTTTTCATGGGTGTTGCTTTTGCCTTATATGGAAACAGAGCTGGGAAATCATTTGAATTTGTCTGCTTTCTGTTGCATGCCTGTCTGGTTTTAGTGCTGACTGAGATCCATCTGAGGTCTGTTTGTCTGACGCTTGTGACGTGCTTGCAGTTGTTAATTTCACTTCTCTTTGATTAACTTTTTTCCTTTGCATTCCACTAAACTCTAGGTCAAGAGGAGGACTCGTATTGTGGTCTCGTAAGCGGAGATCGTCTTTGCTTCTGGGTACCTCTGTTACCTTTGCCTCCTGGACACATGATGGTGTATGTTTGTTGGAGCAACACACCCACCAGACTTTAGATGACCGTAGGAAAATCTGATAGCATAAAATCGGATTGGAACTTCCTCACCAGTGGGCCAGACAAGTACACAGGGAACACAGATTTCTGCCTTTAATTCAATATGTATGACTCTGAAGGAGCTAATGGACTGAAATCAGTCACACTGATGTAAACAATGCGGATGAGGACTGGAGGATTGTGGGAGCACATCATTCAGCAGCACAGTTTGTATCATGAATGACAGTGTGAGAAGAACATTTGGCACTCAACGTAACAGGACATGTTGTGTGAAGTTCCCGCCTCATGTGGATGACCCTTACAGCCCTATCATCAGTCAGCGCAGATCACCATGGCTGCAGCGGCCTGGTATCATCGTGACATCAGTCGTGTGCATGCAGAGGATTTACTGGCCCGGGCCGGGAGGGATGGCAGCTACCTCTTGAGAGACAGTGAGTCTGTGCCAGGGGCCTATGCACTGTGCCTGCTGTAAGTATTACACAACGCAGTAGAAGACACTCATTGTATCATTCACCACATTTGAGTTATTCAACATAGTTTTATTTGTTCATATTCACAGTCACTGAGTAACTGTAGTGTAGTGTGGGTTGTGCCTTTTCCACTGATGGAAAACATCAGAAAGAATATTTCTGCAGATTGTCCCCTTTAGTAAAGGCGTTTGTCCTTCATTCATTTCAAGGCCGTAAACCATCAGACAGGGTTAGGATACGGCACTCTTACATTCACCTATGATGGCACCAGAACCTGGTGCAGGGCTTCGTTTCCCCTCTTACCCTCTGTGTTCCCGGGGGCCCTCAAAGAGGGTGGGAGCTCCAGTGACCGCACCACGCTGACTGCTCTTCGAGCTGAGCCAGATACATTCCTGAAAGCTGAGCCCAGCAGCCTACGCTAACCCTTTCCCTACGTTTTTCACCAGCTCTGTAATTTCCCATTTCGATGCTTGTACATTTCAAATCTGTCTGATCCATCTGTTCTGTTTCCTTTGGCTGTGATTAGCAAAGTTAACACTCCTTCGTGACTTTTTTATGTTTGGCTAATGTCTCACAATTTGAAGAACTTAGTTGTTTACATATTTTTTAGGATATTGTTTAATGATACAAAAAAAACCATGTCATTAGGTCTTCACTAATATTTTGGTTTATGTGTGATATATATTTGTCTGAAGGTTCCAGCGACATGTTCACACATACCGCATTCTTCCTGACCCTGACGGCCTCCTGGCAGTGCAGGTGAGTACACCATACTGAGTCTAACAGTCAATATGCAAAGACTTCAGTTTTACAAGTAAAGCATTTGGAGCTAGAAACAATGGTTGATTATTCTGCCATATAAATAGAACAGAAAACATTTGTTGTCCTCTCAATAGAGTTACATTGGCGTTTGCTTTGTTGCTTGAATGACAACTTTGTGATGTGGCCGCATGCCTAATGAATGAGCCCAGCAGAACAGAGAATAACCAATTTGTCTCAAAGATTCCTTCTTCACCCACACAGGAGCATTTGTGCTTCAATTTAGAAACAACAATAGTTTACAATCTGTGACACATTTATTGATGTGAGGCAGAGCTGTTAGTTAGGTTAAACAGACTTTTGTTCTGTTACATTTTGACTTGTAGTTATGTGCCTGAGTTTAATTATTTGTGCAACTAATGAAGAGATATAGACATTAACAGTTGTTGTTTCTTTTATTGTGTAGTATAGCGGTTATACACATTTCAATTTTAAATAGAAATTGAACCTTCAAAATTGCAAATTGAGCGGCAATTCAATGAATACCTCTATTAATGAATTAGTATATTTCAGTGATTCTTCAGATGTGAGACAGAACAGGTTTCTGAAATATATATATATATATATATATATATATATACTGTATATATTTTTTAATTATGTTATACCAATATGAGTAGTACATTTTTGAAAGTTGAAGTGTGAGCTATAAAAACATGTAAAGGAACAAGTTCCAAATGAAAAGATATTTTTTGATAATTTATCATGTTTCCAATCTGAAGCCAATTATGTCAACTCCGTCAGACACACTTAGCAGCATATAACTTTTACAAAGCTAGTCCAACAATAATGTCATGATGTAAATTACAAAGTATTAGGCTTTAGTTACTGTTACATGTAATTATATTCAAAATGTCAGCATATGTTTTAATTTTATACCGCTTTGAAAACTCATGTTAAAATATCTCAATTTACAAACATATAATATTAATATTGGAAAAACCATTCCTTAAATAATGAAAACATGTGAGGATATCAGTTAAGCTTTTCTTAATGACCTAAAGAACAGAAACTCAAATAACACTCAACATTATTCTTCAAAAGTGAACAAAACCTTACATTTAAGGAACATTTGAATGAGTTGCTGAACTGACGGAGTTGACAAATGTGTCTTTATTTACTTCTAATTCACAATAAAATTATTTTCTACTCAGATGGATATTACAATAGATTTGGAAAAAAAAAAATGTTGTCATACTGCTAACTGATCATAAAAAGTAGCAGAGTCAGACCCAATCTGACAGACTTGACGGCTGACTTGAGTTGACAAAAGTACATGTTTTTTGTTTTTTTTTCTTCAAAATGTGCTGTATGCAGCAGCTAGCTAAATTTTTCACAGATGCTAGCTGACCTAACATCTTATCAAAAATGTTTAAAGTAAAACCCAAATATTTGTTTAAATACTGATGGAGTTGATGTGTTTCAGGTGTGACCATCCAAATATTCACATTGTTTGTGTAAAATATAAAAAAATGGAAGCCTTACCAGAAGCCTTGCTGCATTCAGCAAAACCAAAGGGATGAAAAGGGCCCTAATTAATGTAGCTGTCCAAGCTATTGCCTGATTTATTGATGTTTATATGAAAATCTGATGAATTTAGGACACCTTCGATTAGCTGATTCGTATCAAAAACATGATTTGATATTCACTCCAATTATTGTTTTGTGTATTTAAACCCCTTTTTTTTTTATCTAATATGAGCATATTTACATTTTTGGATATTTTCTTAACTTTTTGAAACCGATGAAAATTGTAACCAGTCGTTAGGACGAAAAAAATTAACATGGCACTTCAAACATACACCACACATCAGATCAAAAATCAAATTTAAATATGACAAAACCCATACAATGGTATACAGAGATCCCCTAGAGCAATATTTGTAGAGATTAGTATATAGTATTTTGTTCGTTTTTATTATTATTTCATAAATTACACAACTATAGTGTTTTGTCCCACTTTTCAAGAATCACTGATTAAATAATATAGTGTAAAGCAAAGACCTGTTCTTTTGGCAGTGAATTTAAAGGATTTTTATTGGTCCACAAAAATGTCTGGAGATTTAAAATCATAGTTCTAGTTTCAGTTATTATTTCAGTTTTAGTCTAATTTTAGTCATCATAATTATCACTTTGACTAAAATTATGAGGAAGCTAACACTGTTGATAACTGTAGGAGCCATTCTGAGTCTTTTGCATATGTACCTCCAGCCTCTATGGGGGGGCTGTAGTCCACCCATTGTGGGAGGATACTGCAGGTATAAAATGCACAGGAAATTGGAACCAGGTGTTGGAAGGTGCAGAGGCTACATGATTTTTGACCTTGTCTTATAGAGATGTTCCATGCATTTAGGGCAATGGTGAGCCAAATTAAAGCAATCAACTTGAATGGACTCTCTGTGGTACTTCAGAAGATACACGTGCTTAAAGAACTTCTGCACACCTTCAACCAATAGTGGCTAATAGGGGGCAAATAGCCACTACAATAACAATTAGAACAAAATGAAAACTGATCCATGCTGACCAGGCTGAGAGTGCAGCTCGGGATCTGTGGTGATGTAGCTTCCGGTGGAGATGGTACTGGAAAGACTTCGCTGATGTGTGCTGTCAGACTGAAAGAGAGACACGCAGGTCGCAATAAGACCACAAACAACCACAATGTAGAAACAAGACTCACTTATGGTGCGTTCTTTTTGGAGGCCAAAAATGCTCTCTATTTAGAAGCTTGTGCATTTTGACTTGTGACCAGAGTCAAAGACACTTGGGATGTGTCACAAGTCTCTCTGCTGTCCCTGCTGCTGCACCACTCTTCCTTCTCCTTTCTGCTCTCCTTCATATATATACACACATGTATTTGTCCCTTAGGCTAATTTTGCATAATAAATATATCGACTTGTCAGCGGGAAAATGTCCGACTCCAGATCGGATTCAGCTAAATGGGGGAATAACCGAAATATTTAGATAACTTACCCGAGATGGCACTCACCTGTCCCTCCTCCTCCATTGCCGCGGTCCATGAATAAAGAGAGATCGTTTTGAACACCGTGTAGCTAAATTAAATCATCTCCGCAGCATTAATTAAGGCAGTCAAACAAAGCTCGTGTGAGTGTAAACACATGAACATTGGAACAGCACTTTGGCAGCGAGTGATGACGCTGATGCCTGGCCACGCCCACATTTCACCAAGGCAAGATGCCTTAATTGAGAAACACTTCCTCTTCCATGTTTTTTTCCATTTCCGGGTCTGTGCTCTGTGTGCCGCCCCTAGTCCTTGCTGTCCAATGGGTGCGCCGATCGTCACATGCGTGGTTGTATTTACGTAATATAGTTCACTTGCAAAAAGCACAGTCTGAATACAAAAACATAAAGTCCGCTTTTGGTCCGGACCAAACAGGCGGACCAAAGGACTTTCCTGGTCTGAATACACCCTTAAGGTGCCTACACACCTAACGCGACCACGCGGCCATCTTCCATGTAAAGCCTATGTGAACGTGCGATGACGCACGTCAAACTTTCAGCGTTGGCGTTCACGCGAATTGAGCGGCGCGATGTGACCGTATGAGCGTTTTCACCTGCGTCAAGCGATCAGCGGATGCTGAAGGAGGAGCCAGCTGTAGCTGGAGAAGGCAGAGTCTGAATGAGGAAGTACGGGGCTTTAGTCTACCTGTGTGGGATGGTTCAAACTGTAGACGACAGAAGACCCAGAGTAGTTGGCTCCGCTCCCAAAGTCCAGGGACTGCGGTGAGTCCATGTACTGGGCAAAGTCTGTGAGGATACACGTACAGTATGTTAGCTATAGCTTCCTCTTCCATTTCCAATGTGCATGTGTACATACCAGACAGGGAGCAGCTCGGTGAGGATGAGGAGTCTGTGTGTTTATGACCGTGGAACGCCTCTGTGTTCACCGTGTCTTCACCTGCTAAGAAGGGAGCATGAAAATATACAAATCCATAACATTTCAGAACAAACTTCATTTGGCAGTGCTTGTGGCTTTTTAATAAAACTTCACATCACATTTTATAATATGTAAAATGGATGACGTTTGTGTTTTGTGTACCTTACTCAGCAGACTTTTTGCCACAAAGACCACAAAAACGATGAAAACACAGCACATTTTCAATATTATTCCATCGTAGATGGAGCATTCTAACATGGCAGTCAACTACACAACAGGCCCGAACTATCCTGAAGTCATTTGTCTATCTAGCTTCTTAGTTCTACAGTTAGCAGGGCCAAGACCAAATCAGCAACATTTTAAAATGTCAATCAACTGTGGTGAATCACAATTAAAAATGCTTTCTCAATAGTATTTTCCTGTTGTTTACAAGCCCAACATGAGTTTGACACCCCTGATATAGACATACATTAACACACGCACCAAAGACTCCGCAAATGTTAAAACTGGAGCTTACCTGTCAGCAGGCTGACACTGGCTGGTGTGTTAACCTCCTCGATCACACTGAGTTGATGCAGAGCAGTGTCTACACAGCCCAGCCTGGCTCTGGACACTGGGGGCTTTGGAGCTACAGATGCAGGCATGGAGAGCACAGAGGAGCACCCAGATGAAGCACTCCTGGAGCCTGTCAATGCACCACATTCATGTATTGGGCTAATTGTCACCATCACCATCATCATCATCATTATTATTTTAACAAATGGATATATACTAATGTATCTAGTACATGAATATTAACATGTACAGATAATAAAAGAAAATATAACTTTTTCCACTGCAGTATGTGGACAGTGGTTTCTCTTTTATTAAGGGGCACAACGCTCTAGACCAGTGGTTCTCAATTGGTACGAGGTCAGGATCCACCATCGCTCCAGTATGACAAGCCACGCCCCAAAATAAGACCTGAATTAAGGGTGTATTGAACAGTCTATATCAGGGATCTCCAACCAGTAGCTTGGGAGCTACCTGTAGCTCGCCAGACCTTTCCAAGTAGCACCCCAAATGATTTCTACATTTGTACATGCAAGATAAGTAAACACTCTCCAAACATTTAGATAAATATAGAAAAGAATAAAGAGGAAAGTCAAGTAATTTAGTTAAATGGTGTTGAAATAAGATCTTGGTTACAGGTGAATTCCAATTAAGCCATATATTATTCATATTTACTAAAAGAATAAGTAGCTTGCTGCCATTTTTGTTACATAAAAGTAGCTCCCGACGTAAAACAGGTTAGAGACCCCTGGTCTAAATGAAATGGCTAAACATGAGCGTGCTTTATCAACAGAGTAGTTTTATCACAGTTCAATTCTGGGCAGGAGTGAAAGCTGTGTCTGCCCCATGTTCACAGCTGTGAGGTGGACAGGCTCCACCTCACAGCTGAGAGGACAGGAGCACAGCTTAAGACTCATATGATTTAAAGTCATTCAGCCTGGCTCTGTTCTGGCCAGTGCCATCAGAAATTATAGGAATGCCATAAAATCAACATGTCTGATCATCATAGCCTCATCACTTAAGTAAAATCAAGCATTTAGCCCATAATCACTAAAAGTTTTCAGGTCCTAACAAAAAATATAAATTTACCTGACATTCTTTTAAGTGCAAAAATATAGTCAACAATTGTATTTTCTTTATACCTCTTCAGTCAATAAAAGTTGAGAAAAAAAGCCCTTCCCAGGGAAAGGCTCGCAACCCACTGAAAATCTCGACCCACTAGTTGAGAACCACTGCTCTAGACTTTGTGAAAGGAGTATTGCTCAGGTATATTCAAATAAAACCCTCACCAGAAATGGAAAGTTGATCAGCACCTTCATGTTGAGAAGTCCCTGTATTTGAGCGTTCCAGAGCTCTGAGAAGAGCCTGCAGAAGGTCGGAGCGATTCTGGGAAAACATCAGTAGAAAAAGCAGTGAGTGAGTGCACAAACGCCACTACACGCTCTGCACCCAGGGGAGGCAACGTCAGGCCCAGGGGAAAACCTGGCCCTTAGTCATACAACCTTTGGCCCCCCAAGAACATTTTGGAAGAAATTATTGTCTCAGATCAGAAAATGACTACATGCTTGAATTGAAAGGATTTACATGATATTCAGTAAATTACATTTTTTATTTGTGGTGAGCTTTAATCGCGCTCTTACTAACTACAGCAACATATACATGGACAAACTAGATCTAATATTCTAGACCTTTATTGTACATGTTTTAAGTACAATTTATCAGAATCAGAATAGAATTTATTGCCATTGCCAATGAAGGTTTCAGAAACTAGTTCATGAAAACAAGTCATTAAAAAGTATAAAACTTGAGCAAACAGGGCCTAGCAAAGAAAACACCAAGTCAATTCATTTCAGATCAGTATTCAGTCGATTGGTGATTATAGCCGAGGCGATCTTTTACGTGCTTCGCTCTAAAAATAAACTTTGTGAAACGTGCTTTACCAACTGTATTGACCTTAATTGGATAACAAACTAAGGTTACAGCCAACAGAGAATGAAGTAAACCGGTTTTACAGAGTAAAATGTAAAAATATAGGGAGGCTAACAGACGAGCATGATATATGCGGATCGGGCTAACGCGAGGATCGGGCTGTGACACAGCTTGGTAACTGCTGATGGTGATACAAAAATGACCTGCAGTTTTCCCCAAATATTGGAGCACTAGGGAGCATGAGCACTTCTTCAGGATTTCTACTCCAATGGAACCGGTAGGTCAGAGATGCTTTTCTAGTTAGTAAATTTCATCATAATGCTTAGCTAAGCTAACCCTGAGCTAGCGCGACAGCTAGCTGTTGTTCCAATCTATCATTCTTTCTTCAAACACTTTCACTTTAATGTGTTTTCATGTTGTGCCTGGCGATGTGAGAGGTGTGGTGTCCTGTAGCTACTGTGTGGAAGAGGAAGTGCCCATCTCGGCTTCTGTAGTACAGATACACTGTACTATTAAGGTCATATTCATAGTCTATCAAAGTTTATGCCAAAAATATTTCAAAAATGTGTAAATGTTTAAATATGCTTGTATAATTTATAAAAATATCAATAATATTGCCACACCTCCAAAGATTTCTTAAAAAAAAAAAAAACTCAGTCTCCAGTGGTGACTGAGATCCAGTTCAGGAGAACTGCTAAAAGTCAAAACTCCTTAAGCATTAGCGCTTGCAAAAGCTGGAATAGTGTTGCTGTACAGATCAGAGCGTGTGCCACGTTCACTGCTTTTAAAAAAACAGCTTCAAAAATGTTTGCTAGATAATCTAATTTGTGATAACATATAAAATGTATCTTACGGTTATTTGCTGTGTGTGTGTGTCATTATTAGTCTTTTATAATGTGTTTTATGTATTTATTACTGCTACGAGGACTACGGATGGAAATTAGCTTCAAGCTAAATCCGGCATATTTACACTAGTCTTTGTACTGGTTATGTTCATTAATATGCACTGTCCTCTTCAAATATTTGTCTTATTAAGACAAAAATCTAATGGAAAATCGAGATCATTCAATATGGGAAGAAAATTTTTTCTGATCATCGCCCAGCCCTAATATACAACACTGACATTTGTAGAAATGAGTGCATAACTTTGGACCAGGATTGGGAGGTTTGGCCCGTGGACCTTTCATGAGGAGGAAAATGTCCCTACCTTCTCCTGCTCCTTTGGTCTTGCATGTTGCTTGTCCAGTGCTGGAATGTCTACTTCCTGTTGTCGCTGTGATGTCATTTTCAGATTGTCCCACAACTCGAGCCTTTCTCTACCCAGTCCACTCAAACTGGGACCCACCATCTCCCTGTCCACTCCAACCCCTCGAGAGACAGGACCAGGATGTGGGGCCACCCGACTTGGACCGGCCACAGTGGAGGCAGACGCTTTAGGACCAATCCCGGAGGAGACAAACTGATCGAGACCAGAAGCTGCTGAGACAGCGGAGACAGGAGGACTGGGACCAGTTACTGTGGAGCCAGGTGGACCGGGCTGAGAAGACGGGTG
>OMNZ01073298.1:0-53474 GCA_900303255.1 Lesueurigobius sanzi
GTAGCTGTGTCCCCCATATGACTTCTGGCAAACTTCAAACAGGATTTCTTATGGCCTCCTTTCAATAATGGCTTTCTTCTTGCCACTTGTCCATAAAGGCCAGATTTGTGTAGAGTACCACTGATAGTTGTTCCATGTACAGATTCCCCCAGCTCAGCGGCAGTACTTCAGCTCCTCCAGAGTCATCTTAGGGCACTTGGTTGCCTTTCTGACCAGTGCTCTCCTTGTTCGATCTGTTAGTTTAGGTGGACAGCCATGTCTTGGTAAGTTCGCAGTGGTGCCATACTCTTCCCATTTCCAGATGATGGATTGAACAGTGCTCCGTGAGATGTTCAAATCTTGGGAAATCTTTGTATAACTTAACACTGCTTTAAACTTCTCCACAACTTTATCCCTGACCTCTCTGGTGTGCTCTTTGGCCTTCATGATGTTGTTTAGTGACCAATACCCTCTGACCATAGCCCTGAGGCCCTCACAGAACAGCTGTATTTAAACTGAGAGTAGATTACACACAGGTGGCCTCTATTTAATCATTCCAGCAAGGTGTGAACATTCAGCAGACATTAGGAATGTTTTAAAGGCAATTTAATGCACTCAGAAAAAGCTGTATGAATACTTGTGCACACTCTACTTTTCACTTTTCTATTTTTAAAATAATAACAGAATCATGTATCATTTTGCTTTCACTCCACAGTTGTCGGTTACTTGTGTGTGAACTTCCAGTAAAAAATTCAAAATAAAATCTTTATGTTTATGGTTGTAAACCTGACAAAATGTGCAAAAGTTCAAGGTGTATTAGTACTTTCGAGAGGCACTGTATATATATATTTTTGGCCCTCCATGGAAACCGAGGTGCCCAAAGTTGTTTCCATGGAGGGCCAAAGTAAAAATAAGGGATATTGTGAAACAATATAGCCAAACTCTATATTGTTTAACTGTTTAAATCACAAATTCAAACAAATCCATGGTTAACTATCCTTTAATGACTGTGCTGTTTTGATGCACTTAGGAACTATTGACAGTCTCTTGAGATACAAATGTATAAATGTAAAGTAGATACTCCATACAAATATAAGCACCATCTTGAGGGCCAAACAAAACTCCTTGGAGGGCCACATTTGCCCCACTTTAGGCTCCCCTTGTGTTTATTTAGATCTAGGTCTTAGATTTAGGTCTAAGTTTTCCGTCACTTCGGTCTGATCTAGTATCTGAAAGAGGAGTAACGGCATCAGTAATGAGAAGAAACTTTTAAGTGCACATTCGCAATGTGGATTTTACAATTTCCTTCTCCTCTCTTTCATTTACACCATCTATCTTCCATTTACACCATCTATCTTCCATGTTCCTGTCTTCAAAGTATCTAGGGTGTTCATATTCATATCCCCAGACTCAATGCGAAGTCACTGAGCTGTAATCTATGAACTGTGTTAAATAAATTAAGTAGCAGTAGCCAATTTGAGACCAGCAGACTCCAGGGTGAGTGTGGCCGTGGGTTTGTACATTTACTTCAAGATGAAAGGACATAAAGGCATATTTCCAAAGAGGTTGGATGAATAAGTCAGTGACTGCAGAAGAGAAATATTGTCAGCTCTTCACAGCAGACAAATACATGAGGGAACAGTAATGTTCTCAAACTACTGCAAAAAGTTCTCTGCTTGAATTGGATTAGCTTTTAAGCTAAAACATAGATCATGGCATACTGGTCGACTGGTTTGGATCGAGAACCACCATCAATCTTTGATGCCAAGCCGTGACCCAAATAAGAATTGAATTTGGTATTTAAATAATGTAAAACACTGTATTTTCCTACAAATTACAGTTGAATAAGTAGTAAATAATCAAGTAAGTAATAATAAGCTAAAATTATGATAAAATAAACTCATTCTAACAGACTATGGAATATTTGGTGCATCTGTAGCAGGTACAAATCTAACAAATGTTGCACAGGAAAGGCTTGCAACCCACTAAACATGAACCACTTTTGGGTCCTGGCCCGTCACCACTGAAGAATATGACCTAGTATGTCCACAGAAAAGCTATGAAACAAAGGTGCATCACTAACTACCAAGTACACTATTTATTGGTTCACGACTTTAGCTTTAGGTCCCACCTTTAAGCAATCATACCCGTGACCCAGATAAAAAACAAGTCAATTTATAAAAGAAGCAGATCCACCAGTTGAGAATCACTACTCAAGTATAGGATAGATGTTCTTTCCATTAAGCTGCAAAACCCTTTCACATGACAGTCCCTAACAGTCTCAATGTTTGTCATACTCACCGCCAGCATAAACTTGGCGTCGTCCACCTTGTCCATGTCTAGAAGTTGAAGGAAAATGTCTGCTGCTGGTTTGTAGCAGGCAAAGTGATTGGCAAGCCGTTCGGCTGAAGCACTCACTGCATTGATTGAAATTAATTAGAAAGTTAAATAACGGCTAAAGGAGGTTATAAGTGAGAAATGGCTGTGTGCGTCTTACGTTTATCAAAGGCCTTGTCATTGCCATTTTCTAAGACTTTTCGGAAGACAAACGACATACTTTGGGACGGACTGCTTGGACTGGCGTAAACGGACTCCAGAATTTCCACCGCTGAATCCAGGTCACCGCTAGGTAAAAAGAAGAAATGTATGAAGAAATGTGCTTTCATGAAAAAGAATCAGGTTCAATATTGTTTTCTTCAAGTAAATCCAACACATAATATCACGTAGAAATCCAGAAAGAACCTGTTTTAGATGAAACACAGTATTTTGTCTCGAAGGATCACTGTCCCACATGGGGAAATTTGTGGGCAAAATCCTTGTACAGGGAGCGTGTTATAACAGCTATGGTGTAATTTTCTTTCTCTTGTTGACATAACCACAACAAAGCTGACAAAATCAGCATAAACCTAAAAAGACTATCTGGCACCTGGTCCCTGAACACTTGTTTTCAGGTCCGCATTCCCTCCCCATCATTACCAGCCAGCCGCAATAAATATTTAACATGTAGCGGTGTGTGCATCTGAGTATGTATATGGAGGTGGGGCCACATATCTGCGCTGATTGTTGCGAATGGGACCGTCTGAATAATTTAGTCGAGGGCCCTCTAAATGTGGCGCCCGGTGTTGCAGGCCGGCTTGATTCTTTCCGTCCGGGCTCTTAACCAGTCAGCTTGACTCAGGCACACAGGGGATGCACGTGTCAGGGCAGCTCAGGGCGCAGCTTCCAGAGGTCAAGGTTCAAGCTGACAGGCCCGCGCCACAATGGCCAATCAGGCGTGAGGCTGTTGCGCTATTTTTCACTTCCTACGTCCCTGCGAGTTTGTATGATGACAACATTGCTAATGCGGTAATAAAAGTTTCATGCACATTGTGTGTATATTTGTTCTGTGGTATTGGGGAAATGACAGGAAGGCGGTGGAGGATGGGAGTTTTTCATTACATTAAAAGGTTTTATGAATAATCCCACTCGGCCTTTGTTTTTCCATTCCTTGAGGCGCTGCTTCCTTCAACACTTTTCTTACAGAGGGTGCCTAGTCCTGTGCTTGGCTTGTGATACTAAACAAGTATATATTAGTGTAGTTGCATATGAAATAACACATAGGAACATGTGAACTTACTTGTTGATATGTGCCAGTGCAGTGTTGTTAACAAACACCATTTTGGACAGGTTGAGGGGAGTGCTGAGCCCCTTCATGAGAGCGTCCACCTCCTGGATGCTGGACACATTGCCCTGGCTGCCCAGTGCCTGCACCAGCCGAGTGATCGCAAGCTGAGAGGGCACATGATCGGACTGCAGCATGGACTTAAGACTCAGAAGTGCATCTGAAAAATAGAGCAAAAGTTTAATATTTGCGTATAAATATCCATACACATTCATGTTGATGCTTACCTTCTACTTTTCCCTTTTTACTTTGTGTAACAATGAGCAGGTTTGTTGCAATGTCACTCAGTTTAAAAAAAGGTAGGTGAGATGTTGCACTAAAAATGAGAAAATTAAAAATAACTAATGTATTCTGATTAAAGCATGGCTTATGTTTTATATATACATTTCTGCGTATCATGAAACTGTACAAAAGGATACACTGCTAAGAGAAAATAACACAGCATACTATGGAACATCGTGGAAGCTTTTGTAAACACTGGCTGAGCAGGTTAAATACAGATAAATTTAATATTTCTTCAACGGTGTTAATACGTTTCCAGATGCTCTCTTCCTGTCCCTCCCTCTGGTCTCTTCATTTCTCTCCTTCTAAAACCTCAATCAAGGCGGCCTCTTGACTTTTTATTTATAATAGCTTTGGAACCAGATTAATCCTTCCGCTCAATTGAGCATCAGCCATGCAATCTTTATCGCAGCAGCAACACCAAGCTACGGGACGTCCAGGAGCCACTGCTGGGACAGGGTCAGGGAGGAGATTGGGACAGAAAAAGGGTCGCGTGCAGATTGTAACCCTGAGCCGTCTTATTCTTATTAATAAACAAAGATCCAAAAGGGTCTTCCATACACACCTTTCTTTAAACATACACTTGGAGCCTTTCTTCTCCTTCTCTGTTGCTTTATTCAATGAATCCAGAATCCTACTTTGCATCTGCTTTACCACATTACAATCTGTTAATCTCACCGTGAGCGTCCCGCTGCTCAATTCGGTTCAGATTACCCTAAAAAACCAAGCACACACCCTCCTGCTTGCACCACAAATTAATGCCTATAGCGTCTTCATTAACCTCATGTTTGATTAAATCTAGCCCTCGTCCCCTCCATGAAAACTGTTCCCATTTAGATCTTTTTATCTTCCTCCGTTCCTGTTCATTTCCATCTTTGGCCGACTCTCCTCTCAGCTCATTCCACTTCTCATTTAGCCAGCAGATAAACCAAGCTTTTATCCAGGCAGGGAAGCCATAAACTAATTCAAATGGAGACAGGAGATGGGTTATCACTCATATTGCACAGCTCTTGTTAGAACACTGCACCAAAACTGATACAATTATTTCTCATTCTGTGAGAGAATGAGCATTGTAAATAGACCGATTGTGTAACAGATGGTTTTACATATTTCTGTGTTCCCATAGATGACTAATGGCATATTTTTTATCTGGAATATAATGCTGTAGTGTTTTGTAGTACATCTGCATGTCAAAAAGAGAGGAACAAAGGGAGATTACCTAAAAAGACAAACACAGAAGATCACTGCTCTAAGCCCACATTTTAATACCAGCTTGTTCATCCACTGTCCCCAGGCAAAAGCCCCGATACGGCCCTCATGTAGCAGAAACACACGATACATTACTAATTGGAACTGGAATATAGAGGTTTGTGCACAAACTCGTCCTCTTCTTAGAAAACCAAAATTAATCTGCACATGTGATTGTGTCTGTGTAAGTGTTTGGGGCTTAGCAGGAATCACTGTTCATATCCAGCGGGGCACACAATCAGGCTCTAATCCTGCAGTCTTTTGAGGAGATTCACACTGAGGTAACCTACGGCCACTACAGCAGTCCAAAGCAATAACTTATCAATCGTTTAAGGCCTGAAATTCAAGTGATCACCAACAACAACTAAAACCAAATAGCGAGGATAGTTCTTTCCATGTGGGTCTAATGTTGATTTGAGGTACACATTTAAAGCCAAAACCAACGTACATGTCTTTAACGACCATGGCATCCTCCATTGCTCCTTCAGCCAACAGCGCACGGATCACTTGATCATAGGAGGCAGCGCCCAATGAGACTCCCCTTTTATCAATGTCTTTCAACAACCCATAGGCCTCTGCAGGAACAGCAAGAATATAAAACAATGGCATTATTATGGCAATTTGGATTGACCTGTAAAATAGAATAAATGTTTACCTTTGGTTTTGCCTCTTTTGCACAGAGTTAGCAGTTTCACATTGTACTCAGAGGCATCAGCTGAGACAAAGGCTGGTGCTGAGGCTGGGGCTGGAGCTGGGGCTGTTGCTGTTGCTGGGGCTGAGGCTGGGGTTTTAGAGCGGTCGTACCAAGTCTGCAAAACAATAGTTGGTAAATTCAAAATAGGAAGTTTCTATCACAACATAACACTGTTCCATTTACCACCACTGGCATTTGTTCAGACAAGTTGCTGGATTCAAGTCCGCTTGTTTGTGTATGACAATGCATGCTGTCGGGTATGCAGGCCACGGCCTTCTAATGCCCATTCACCCATAGAGCGCCAAGGGGAGGGGTTAAGCTGTATTGGCTGGGGGCAAATTAGGTCTGGCACCCCAGGGGCATGAGGGAAGTGTGTGTGTGTGTTTGAGAGTATGTGTGTTCAGAGCTGGAGTGTCAACTCAAGGAGCCCCAAGGGTCACCAAGTTCAGCGCTCGAGGCTACAGCAATCACTTCTCGTCTTGTCATGCTCCAGGCTAGAGGAGACTCACAAGTGGAAAGTAGGGAGGAACAAAATGAGAAGAACTGCAGAAAACACACATTTCAATTTGGCCATGCACAAAATGCCCCCACTCACCCTGTTACGTTAGTTTGCAGTCTGCTTACAGCTAAGCAAAGGGACATGAGATGTGCAGATTTAGCCATATGGTGGCATTTAGCTGCTGGCTAAATTAGTCTAGCATTACAGATTTACACAGATCAGGCATTAATGTCTTTCATCAGCGGCTCCTCTGATTGACCACTCTACACATCCTGCTTGCTGGATGTAATAAACAGAAGCTTAAGTGCAGAAGGGTGAGGCCATATGCTGATAAGTATTACATCGTTTGATAAGATTGGTCAAATTAATTAAGCATTCACTGCATATATATGAAACCTATGCTGCAAAGAAAATGTAATCGGATACTACCCAAATTCTGCAAAGTACTGTATGTACTTTACTTTTAAAGGTATTATTTTGACAGTCGTTCTGTGCTTTCCCATTACTGCTGCATGGCTGCATGTTTGACATCAGGCTTATTTAAAAATAAAAATAAAAACTCCAAAGCTCCTGGGAACCTTCTCCGCTTTGCTTTATTGTCCCCCATCCTGAACCCCACTGGCAATTATTTTTCTGAATAATGGAGCCACCTAATGAGTTTGTAAGAGAAGAGGCCTATTGCAAAGCTGCAACTGTACCTCGGGCACCTCGAAGGGCACCTCCTGGCCATTATTCTTCAAGATGTCCGCCAACAAGTGCAAGGTCCTCTCTCTGGGAATCACATTCTCCTCCTGCATCTTTGTCCACATCGCTTCTGCTTTCTGCCAGTCATTTGTGTCCTCTGGAAAAAAAGAAAGAGCATGATATGAGAGAATGAGTGTTGATTTGTGACCAAACCTTTGTGTTTTGTATTGCTCGGCCTGCTGTGGTGGCCAATTTCAGATAAAGTGCTCCATGCTGCGAGAGGGCAATCAAGGTACTAATCTGATCAACAGACTGACCCAACTCAACTATAGCGTAATTTGAGAAACACACTCCCTATTGTTGTTGTGTCGGTGGGCTGGTGTGTGTGTCCGGAAAAGAAGAGGGTAATGGATGGACAATCAGCTTTAACACTTCAATCAAAACCGCCATCAGCTCTGCTCTCCACACCAACAATCACACAATTCCTCCTGCCTACTCCTCATAACCCAAAATTTTAACACCCGCAGGTTCAAAGGACATGGATGAAGATGGCCCCACAAAACCCAGCACAAGTAACACTAACAGACAACAAAAACGCAGTTATTTCCAACCTCGAGGTCCCAGACGCTTCACAGGGGGTCACCGGAGATACAACCTTAGATGAGATATAGGAAATTGTGGCTTGCTGCACGAATGTTACGTCACCTAATATTGCGATAACTTAGCGACATTTTACGCTGCTCTGATTTTGCGAAACGTGTTCTACTGAAATTCAAATACATTTTCCTAAAAATACAGTAGCTGCTTAGATTTGAGAAAGGGGTCACTGGGTCACAATGAGAGAAAAGAGTTGGTAACTTACTGCAAAGTCTGAGGATGTAACCGTACATTTCATCTCTGTCGCACTCAAACAGCTTTGATGTTATTTCAACCATTTGCTCCAAGGATTCCATCTAAACAAACAAAAAAATCATTTAGTATAAGGGTTGTCTACGAAAAACAACACTTGGATACTAAACCTAATACCTAGAATAGACACTCATTAGGAATCATTGTAGCTGCATAACCAAAAATGTGAACAGTTTCCAAAAGGGCTGTGGTAAAATTACAAAGCACAAGGCATTCTGGAAAAAAATATTGTAAGACCTAATCAATAGAATGGTTATAATAGCATTTGGTAAATGGGACATAACTTCACCAACAAGACGAGTATAATTATCTTGGTTGGACTTTACATTACAGCCCACAGTTACAGCCCATGTGTAGGTACAGGTACCAAGAAAGTAATTACACAATACACATACAAGTACATGTGTGTTTACATTTTAGATATGATGTACATGCATTACGTATTGTGTCGTTTCCTCTTGTTGTAGTTACTCTTCATTCTCGTCTGTTCCCTCTCGTTTCTTGTAGTTACAGGTAATAGCGTTTCACTTTAGATTACAGCCCGCGCTGAGGTGCAGTCACACATTAGTTACTAAGTACTTGCACATTAGTTATTGGGTACACCTTTGTTACATCTTGCACTTTAAATGTTTAATTACCTGTACTTGCATGTGTAATTGCAGCCTTGTTACCTGTACCTACACAAGAAGGAACTGCGGGCCGTGATCTAAAGCGTTACCACCATTTTTTAGAATTGGAATAGAGTTTTTGTAGCGGTGCATGTGCGTTACCTGGTTTGAAGCGATGCACTTCTCGGCGTACCACTGAAGACGCCCAGGTCTTGCTCTGAGCCCAGGAGTCTACGTAAACAGACAGACAAATGTGATGAATAAATGACCACGAAAGGCAAGCGGCTAGAGTTGGACGCAGACGTCAGCTGTCATCTATACAGGGGTGACGTGACCTCAAAATGAATGATCCAGGTCAAAAGGTCACGCTAAATATTCAGGCACAAATTCACTATAGAGGCAGTGTGACGGCTCATCATGTCAATCCTTCCTATGAAAAACCTGTCTTTTAAGAACACTTTTGAGTTAAATGTTAATAATAATATAATGGCGAATGAGGACTTGATAATACTTGATGACATGTACCCGGTGTATTCAATTATCTTTTTTAGTTTGTGAGAACATGAGCAGCTTGTGCTTGACAGAATTTTAGGACACTCTCAAATGCAGATGCTTATTGACAGTGTGGGCTTACCCATCCAATAAGGGCTGACATAGATTGATGTGTGGGCCTTTGTAACTCAGATTTAGCTTGATATGTGGTCTGACTAGATGATTATTATCATGGACAACAGTGATCAGGATTTCATCTGTCTCATGGGGCTTTGATACAATCTGAATAAAGCCAGGATTGAGAAATCTCACCGTCCCTCTCTTTCTGGTAATCTGTCTGAGGGGGAAAAAGTCAGAGTGATCTGCTGCGAGGTTAATCTGACCAGGGATCAGCTGTGCTCAATCCGCGCTGGCCTCTTTGAGGAAGCTCATCGTACCTTGAGGAGGGAAAGTCCAAAAAAGATCTGCCTCATCTTTTTCTTTGACTAACCCTTGGCTGCTGTCATTATACAGCTCCAATCCTTACTTCTCTCAATCCGGCACCTTCCATACAAATTTCAGCAGCCTCTCCATCCCTTCCTCTATCAGTCCCTGGCAGAGGAATTATGTTATTACCTAACCAGCCAAAAGGGACAAATTAAAATGTGTTGCAGCCCTCACTCTCCCTCTCTCTCTCCCTGTCTAATCTTCTTACAGGGACTAAGGCCTAGATTCTATTTACTTGCTAAAGTCTTGCTGGCTCCTGCAGGGATGCTCTCGGAAAAAAAAAAAAAAAAAACACCATGTACCATCTTTGTGATTCAGTGCCAATCTCCCTAATCTGAGGAAAACCAAATCCAGCAGATGCGAGATGTGCCAGAAATCAGAAAACACATCAACGTAGACAAACGGTTTTAAGTTAGGAGAGGGCAATTAATTGAATTTGAGTGAAATTGTGATTGCATCTTTGGCCGCTTGAAATAACCAGTTTGTTAAACACTCAGTTTGGCAGGAGGAGCTTGGAGTAAAGTTTAGATTTGTAGAGTATAAGGGGGAAAAATCACTTTCATTTTGTAAGTTTTCAAAAAATGCAGTTAGTTTAAAAAGTAAAGACACTATTCCCACTTAACACTCAGTTCTTGATGCTGTAATTCCACTAATCACTGGGCCACTTCACCACGCACACCAACAGATAGATCCCAGCAAAACCCTCTCCCTAACAGTTACACATACACAAAAAAAAAAAATCACACACATAATGGCTCCCCACTCTATAGCAAATACTACCTAACCTTGACCATCACGCCGCAGCCAATAATAGGCCCAGCCACCTGACTATCCTCTACCAGTGACTATGACCATTTAGTGCAAAATTGGCCACCTTTCTCTATCATTACATTTAATTAGCTGTGATTAATCATCTGCCAATTATACCAAACACAGCCTAAAGCGAAACTCCACTCTGGACCACCACTTGACACGCGTCGAGGGAAAGGACACGCGACTGTGTGCCTGTTCGAGAGATAAGAGAGGTCCAGCTGAAACGCCATAAACATTATATTGTGTATCAGCTAATTACAGGAAGTGCAGATCTTCACTGTAACACCGGGGCTGTTTTAACCATTTGAAGAGTTTTAGATCACAAGCACATTTAGGACTCTTCAAAACGCGGTAATTGTTCAAAAGTGTAAAATACAGACTGCAGCACAATGAGGAGCGACGACAAAACAATACGCGGGGGGGGGGCTACTTCTGAGTTGGGAAAACGGTGTTAAATGTTAGTCGCCGGTGATTCTCAACTTGTGCGAGGCAAAAGCACACTGGAGGTATGTAGGATATGTCTAGTGGTATTTGAGAGTAAGCATGTTGAACAAGGCTAAACATATTCAAGGCAGGCTAAAAAGGTGCATCTCTGAAGAAATGTATCTTGAAATTAGCTTACAGAAAAAGAGGCATTGTGTGAACGCCATAAGAGTAAAGAACGTCACAGAAGGAAGTTTCAGGGTCTAATAACACAGAATCAACCACACTTCAATAATGAGGATGAGAGTAGCCAGACAAACAAAGGACAGATGAAGACTGAAGCATTTTTGCCTACAACGGACAACTCCTGTACGACTGAGAACCTACACAAAAGGCTAAACATAAGGATATGGAGTGTCACTGATGTGCAAGAATAAAATACAATGTGCATTTAATTTAGGACGCTTCTCGAGATCTTCAATGACAAAATAAACAAGTAGACATGACAACTTAAACACCTTTCTGACTTCAAGCTTTCAGAACATACAATAGTACATGTTTATTAGTGCCCGACTCGATGTTAAAAGCTGATTCAGGCCATTTTTGTGGCGTTCATGTTTTTTATCATGTGCAGAAAAGGGGATACACACACTGTCCAGTTAATTCACTGTGGTTAAAAAGAAAAAGGTTTTCAGGAGGCATCGGTGTCAGGACAACACAGTTTAAAAGCCATATTACCCAATAGGTTGGTCATGAAATGCCTATTGAACCTTGACCAGTGTATTTTCTTCTGACCCAAATGGCATTGCAGAGGACTATTCAACAATCTATTTATAGGTTTCTCAATCTCAGAGTGGTGCCATGTACAGTTGATGTTACAATTTAAGAAGGATAAGAGAGCACTAAAATCCATGAGGAATGACATTATAAAAACATGCTGTTAATATCCGAGAGGGTTGGACAATCCTCAGGAGGGGACCAATCCATCTGATACCGTGTGATCAGGAGAAAGGGATAGTGTGGGAGATATGTTGACCTTTGTTTTGTTCTTATCCTAATCCGACATAATGGCCTCGTTTGGACCGCTCCGACCTCGAGCTCAATCTCAAAAAAACATGTACTTGGAACCTCTCTCCGCTGTCATCCTATCCATTGTGGATCAAGTCACTTCACCACTGCCTTCCCTCTCTCACCATAGGAAGTAATCTGCACTTTACCAGGAGACAAACATTTTCAGATCAGAGGAGCAGACGCAAAACAATAACAGTGTGTATTTGTCAGTGGAAAAACCTGGGAGTTGGATTTTTCAACAATTGCCTAACACATAAGAAACAACTTAATGGGAGTACCTCAATAATTTTGCGGGCCTCACGGTATCGTCCCGTTTGCAAAAAGGCGAAGAAAAGATCATACAGCATGGTCATCTCTCCACGTTCTTGGCTCACAAAGTCCATGGCTAAAAATGAGAGAGAAAAAGAGATAGAGTGAACTATTATCTGTGATCGATTCCTCATTTTTCCTTGTGTTTGCGTAGCCTTCCTCTACCACTAAAAACATGTACAATAGGCAAGAATGAATGAAATCTGTGTGTGTGAGTGAATGGTTGAAAGTTTACCACCATGGTGTATGGAGTGAATGTTAAAACTGTCCCATGTACAGTGCTTTGTGACAAATAAAGTCTTCTTCTTCTACCAAATTCAAAGAGTTGTACAAAGACTGTCTTCTCTGAAGTCCTAAAACAGCCTCTCAAACATAAGCCTAAGCTTGTTTAGTCTAGTTTTTAAAGCTCATTTCAGTGCTATATGCAATATCTCCATCCTGCAGCTTTGTGACAGGAGTAACATTTTTTCTTTTTTAAATCCTCAAAAAATATCCATTTGGATCAAAATAAACCTTACGTCAATCTAAAATCATGTCCACTTTGAATTTCTCCATTGTGAGATCAATTACTGTAAGTACTATCTTATCTCATCTTTAAAATGTAAATTAATGGCTGTCTCCATGTTAGTGTAGTTAAAAAACAGAACAAACATTTGCAAGGACAAAAATCTTATTAGAAGTCAGTGACATTTTAGAGGGTTGAAGATGAATTTGTGGTACACACCAAAGTAAACATAATAAGTTATGTTAAGTAATAAGTTAACATAATTTCGAACCATTCGCATGGTTTGACTAATCTTGAATCTTGAATCTACACTAACTGGAACTGCTAAAACATGAAAACATGATCAAATGAGCCATTTCTGTCAGACCAGATGGGACTCACTGCGCTAGCCCATACATAAATACTACTTTTTATCTGTCAAAAGTATAAAGTCATTCCTCAATAAATCCTAAATCTCATGTTTGATCATTTGTTCATGTTAAACGTCCGCAATGGCCACCTTTCTGCAGCTGTTCAGTGTCTCCCAGCTGCACCAGGCCAACGATGACGTCATGGATTCGAGGAAGGTGTTTGTAGCGCTTCTGACACTCCATGGCTGCGTCCAGAGCCCCGGGCAGGTCATTACTATCAGCAACACAAAGAAAAAGAAGTTAGCCGCACCCTCCATCCAATCAAGCGCATACAGGAGACTGTCAGGGGAGAGTATCGTGGGGCGCCAACCCTGTGACCTTGCATTAAAGTACCGTGACCTGCCACAACAATAACGTCTTTTGAACAGATGACAGCACAAGTGCAGCTGATGAAGCCTTTTGCCCCCAATACATCGCACTCGCACACAATCACGCGGCGCCACACACACACCTGTGTCTGCCGCATGTGGACAGGCTTTTACAGGAGAATGAAAGCTCAGATAAAGGGACAGAGATGATCTTTAACCTTTCGAAACCCTTGCATGTCTTTTGACTCATTTTCTGACCTTATTGTTAGCTCCTCCTTTGTCATTACCTATACACTTTCATTTTTCGTCCTGATTTTCTAGAATTACTGCCCTTGTATTCTTCATCTTTTGTCAGCTCGCACACTACAGCCACGACCTAGACCCCCGACTGCGCAACTCGCCAGAATATGGCAACAACATTAGGGTGCTTCCTCCCTCCTCCGTTTTGATCCGTCTCACGTCATTCACCCAATCCCAAAACTGTCCATCCTTCCCCAAGTGAACCACAAGACAAAAGAGTGTGCACTGGCCGTGATAGGGAGGCAACAGCACAGAGAGATACGCACCCAAAGACACGGAAGGAATACAGCCAGAAGTGGGAGTGAGAGAGAGAGCACTCAATCCCTTCTATTGTGACAGCGTTGCCATCAATCTGTTGATTCGGTAATTACCATGTCAATCATATAGAGGTCAAAACAGATAGGGCATCAAGAGGTAAGGCAGTGGGCAGACACCGTGAGCAAGATCGAGGCAGACAAGGAGCACATGGGTATAATTTCTGAAGTGTTTTCCCCCCTGATCAATTAGACATGCACATAGGAGAAATATGGCCAGCAAAAAGACCAACAGTGTGTAAAAAAACAAAAGTGAATAGAGCGACCTTGACTTTGGCTTCTCTGAGGTAAGAGAGGGGAGGAGGGGCGATTAGGGTTGTGGAGCAAAGAGGTCTAATTGAAATGAAGAGGGACAACATTATTCAGCAGCGCCAGTCAAGAGCCTGTTCAACTGCATAACAGTCTGATTGAATGCCACCCAGGAGGAAATACAGAAGTGACGATACAAAACAATGGCAAAAGTGTGAAGAATTAACAAGTGCATACTACGAGTCTGTTTTAAGGTAAACTCTGCACCCAGAAGGAAACGGGCACAGGTCATAAACGACAAGGTACCACCCATCTCATAATAATAATTGTGAACACTGTATCGTGCTTTACAAAGCGCTACACAGTAGTCATTAGTTACTCTGGTGGAAGCTACTAGCAAAAGTAACAACGATCCGATATAACTTTTTGACGTATTGAAGTCTTTGATCCTGATTTAGATTGTTGTGCATCATAGCCAGTTTCCCTGGAGTAGACTCATGGAAGAGAGGCTGCCAATCTGTGCCATCGGCCTCTTTGACCACCACCAACACCTCAAGCAAGGCGGGTGAAGTGTACAGTTGTTCTCAAAAGTGTACATACCCTTTTAAGTTTACATACCCTTTTAATCTTTTGGCCATTTTTCATAGAATATGAATGATAACACAAAAATCTTTTTCTCACTCATGGTTAGTGGTTGTGTGAAGTGATTTATTGTCAAATAACTGAGTTTACTCTTTTGAAATGAAACAGAAACTACTCAAATGTCCCTGATCTAACGTCTAAATGACCTTCAACAACTGCCAGGAAAATTGTACAGGAGCAATGAAAAACTCACTTCAGCAGAAATGCAGGACTCTGACAAAATTGGACTAACTTTTGATCAGGGACATTTGGCTAGTTTCTAGTTGAAAAGAGTAAACAAACAGGTTTTTTGACAATAAATGGCTTCACGCAACCACTAACAATAAGTGAAACAAAGGTTTGTGTTATCATTCATATTCTATGAAATGCTTAAATTTAAATACCCTAACTGTATTTCCCAAGGACACTACGACTAACATTTTATGAAATAAAAGAAGCTTCCACACACTCTGCTGCAACTATTGCGCCTTCCTGACAAAATGAACCAAAATTATAATTTTTGATACATTTACAGAAAGATATATTCAGATATTTCAACTTGAAAGAAACCTATATTTCATTCAATTTACAGATAGACCACATCCAAGAGGCTAGATTATATTCTCTAATGCCACAAAAGGGAAAGAATACATCTAGCATAACAACAAAAGCTTGATTGTGGTCAACTCCCTTCATTTGACATAAAAATTAGCTGTTTGTAAGTGATTTAAATCAGCTGCCAGAGGTATGCGTCTGGGCTTAAAAAGCTGGTTGATATTTGAGACATTTCTCTTGTGTTAATATCCCTGAGCCTGTCCACCTTATCATGATCATCTACACCTACTTTTAATCCCTGCTTTCTAATGAGACATTTTCAAAAACCATCCTGTCAGTCTTGGCTAAAAATTACACCCTCCTCTCGCCGTCTTTTCACTTGGAGAACCACCCCAAAAAAGAGCTAAGCATGTCGAAAGATGGATAATTTCCCCTAGGTACAATTTAACTGTCACTTTGCATTGCCATTTACTGCACGGCGCACAGCTCTGTTAATGTCCCTAACTTTGCATGTCAGCCACTTTCCAGCCAATTAAGCCCTGAAAAAAATGAGCGCTTTCCTCGATAGAAACCTGAAGGATTAGACAAGGAAGCTCATTTAGTCTCATCCCTCTCCCCCTCTGTCCCCTGCCTTTGTTCTGAGCACATCAGCAAGCCTGTTATCAAGCCACTGTCCTCGGGAACAGGGGGAGGACCGAGTCTGTGTTTTGAAAAGCAAATGAGACCGTGATCATGACACTGCTAGCCTGCTGTTTTACACACTTGAAAAGAGCAAGTACTAATATTCATGCCAATAACCGCACATGTGAATAAGCACAAGATGAACGTATCAAATCCCTATAGTCTGAGAACTTCAGCCAAGACCGATCCACTCCTGTGAAAACTACTTACAACAGCTCTCCAATCCACCTGTGGACTTATCCACAACAATTTTTTATGGAAAGTGTAACTCTTGAATGTTTAATTTGGCCTTTATTGCGCAAACAATTTAATACAACAGAAACGAGTGAAGTGCATGAGCCACTCATCTCTTGTCAGCTCACCACTCTTCTTTATTTGCACCCATTCCTGTGTCTTATCTTCTTCTGCCAGCTCTTCATTTCAGTGGTCTCATTAGCATTTTGTGTCACTAATCACCGCAAGTATGAGGCAAGACGTGCTAGCCAGCTAGCACACACAATGCTGAGTGGACGGCATGAGCGCTAACGGGGCGGTGCGTATGATGGGCTGTCAAGGGCTAATCTGCCGTAGAAGTGTTCATTAAGTCATTAGCGCTGACGCAGCGATGAGACGGGTACAGGCAGAGTGATGCCTTCTTTGTCCTCTTTTATCGCTCTTCTCTGTCCCTCCTCCCCAATGTCGGTCTGTCTAATGACTGACGGAATGAAGGCCCAATGCAACAAGGATCATGAAGATGGGAGCACAAGCACAACAGTTAAGAGATGAAGTACTTTACACAGGCCAGGTGTGAGACAGGATCACACTTGGTAATAATATTTATGTATTTAGAAACAACTTCTTTAGCATTCTCATTAAGTGCTCTCCAAACATTCCAGAAATAATGTGTCGTTACTACAAGGCATTTTCTCTTAAAGGTTTTATTCTTTTTGTATTGTATAAATTCAACAACAGTAACCTTTCATT
The DNA here is from genome assembly GCA_900303255.1 of Lesueurigobius sanzi. Taxonomy (NCBI): domain Eukaryota; kingdom Metazoa; phylum Chordata; class Actinopteri; order Gobiiformes; family Gobiidae; genus Lesueurigobius; species Lesueurigobius sanzi. The sequence continues at coordinate 17,065 of OMNZ01073298.1, forward strand.
TTTCAATTACTGTGCATGAGATAATTTATGATAGCAGGTGTACAGTAAATACAACCAAAGAAAACTACATGTTTTATATAGTGTGTATAAAGTTACTTCTAATGGCTTGTGTTTCGTTTCAGTACAGGCATTTTGATACAAGCATGAACATCTTATGACCAGGTGATGGTAGAATTGCAAAAGCGATGTTCCTCGTTTGCTCACTGGCGATAACCACAGTATCACTTGGAGTGTGTACAGCTGGCACTTGATTTGTGGTCATAGCTGTGAAAAGCCACTGTGCATGCATGTGTATGCGTGTTTTGGCTGTTGCTGATGACCCAGGAGTAAATTAGCCAGCTAATCTCACAGAAGCAGTGATTACTGAGTGAACCTACAAACTCTGAAATTTGTGCCAGAGTTTTAACTAAACAAACAGATCCACTACAGGAAATACAAACCGTTCCTTACTAAGGGCTATGGCCCTGTGGGCACCAACAACTACACCGGGCTGCAGTGCTAAATCCTGCAATTACTGATCTGTTCATAATTAACATGCTAATGAGCTGAACCACAAACAAGCACACACACGTGAACAGTCATGAGAGGTGAAAGGTGAATTAATAACACTGACCTCCCTCAAGGTGTTTGCCAACAGTCATTTGTGTATGCGCGCTATAGTAGGAAGTGCTCCTCAGAGTGGCAGTGGGCGTGTCAGGAGACCAGAGCAGGGGCTCATGGGATAGATAGCAGCTGGTGAATTGTCAAACAAACAAAGCCCGGCTGGTGTGCGCAGACTGACACACAACATGAGCAACATCCACATGCTCCGTATCTAAATCACTGACCCAGAATGCAGCAACAGCTATGATCACAGTGAGGCATGAGCAACCTATTTAGACACACGCACATGCACACTCCTGGCAACGACATTTGGCAAAGGAAGAGGCAAATCTGTAAACAAAGTCAGCATGTTGGCTGCTGAGAAAGTCAAGCTTCTGCCATGGAAATAAACTGGAATCAACATAACGGTGACAATATTTGGTGTTGAACTTGTTTCATCCACACTGATATGAGTAATTTTACCTGTCCAGATAGGCAGTAATGAGTGGAGAGCAGAGGTTGGCAGTGGGCTTCGCTAGTCCCAGGGTGAAGATGGTGTCCTGCAGGCGACGGATAGTGTCAGCCCCACCTTTAGGCCCCACAGAGTTGAGCGTATGGAAGAGCATGGTGACGTGAGTGTCCCCCAACACCACGTCTTTCTCCTTCATCTCCTTCAGGATGTCCACTGCCTCTGTAATGTACGACACATTTTATTGCAATAAGGACCATAGTAAAGTGTTAGCATTAGCTTTAAAGTACAAGGAAAAGGGTGGAAAGAACAATTCTGCTGAATATGGAAAGGCAGGCGGCATTTGGCTGTGTGTGATATGGCCTCTTTAGCTAATTCCATGTGGGGAAAACAAACCCATATTAAAACAGCATTTTGCACGCAGCAGGGATGCAAATGCAACCCTGTATAATGCCAGCTCTGCGCTAATTGCTACTTGCGGTTTTCTAAATGAGACTACAATTATTGAACACCTACAATGGAGGCCAGCTTTTTGCCGTGGCCATGTGCAAAGTACTTGGGGGGCTAAATTATAGGTATGTGGCGACAAGGGGCTGCCGTGGCCTCAGCGAGACCCAGTAAGCGGGCTGAGGGGTGGATCAGTTTGGTCAAGTCCAGTCGTTAATGGAGGGCTTTTCACAAGGCCACGCGCCCATCTGGCCAACACTAGGGGCTAAATGGTGAGCGGTGTGTCTATGTGCGTACATGAGATGTATTGGGGCTAAGGTAATTAAGATGCATTTACTGTCTATTTAGACAGCTGCTAATGGGCTGACAGCGATACAGCCGTTCTCTAGCACAGATACTAATCCATACAGCAGAGTGAAACAGAGACAGAATTCATCTGAATACATTAGTGAACACAATGTATTAACCATTCCACAGAAAACAACATTTCAAATAAGGTGTGAGGTCAAACAGACAAAGTTAAGTTTAAGAATTTGTGGGAGATAAGTAGATTCAACAAGCTCTCTAAACACCTTCAATGTATTGTGTGAATGAAAACATTTAATTACTTAGGGTTTGAAGAAAATCCCGTATTAATCTGTCCAAGCAAGTGCTGCTACTCCCCCCCCCGATGTAAACATATCCTTTCACTTCTTTTATAACAAGCAATTCTATGTAAAGCAATCTAATAGTGATATCATGGTTTAACAGTCGCTCTAACGACCCGACCTGTTGATTGGCGAGAAGTGTTTATCAAAGCAGATGGTCCTCAGTCTCACTCACTGTGTGTGCATTCCTGTTGGCCTCTCTCTATTCATACCTCTCCTCCATCACTCTTTGACAGACCCGCTAATCACCGTGACCAGTGGCTCGGACATAATCTGCCCAAATGGAGCCTCACTAGCTAACACTGGCCCGTCCAGTTTTCAACCCCCACATCTCCTTTCATCTGTCCGTTTAGCCAGTATGCATATCCATCAGCTCAACGGAGCATCATGCCAGCAACGCGAGCCAGGCCTCACACGCACACACACACACACACACACACAGAAGCGGCAGCAGACAGGCAGGTAAACAAACATCATACAGCCCACTGGTTCATCTAATGCTCCACGACTTGCTACCGATGTCTCTTTCCACAAACACACTGATGTGGAGGAAGAGGACCTGCGATGGGCTGGAGCAACAGCAGGTTGTGTTTAGAGGAATAGGTGTACAAGGAGAGGTCAGAAAGAAGCAGTGAGAAGGAAAAGTGTGTAAAACTCTGAAGGTTAAAAGAGGTAACAGGCTTAAACCCTACTCAACAGTTCTGAGGGGAAATCTTTGACAAAAATGATGATTGTCAACAATAAAGGTTTGGGGGAAGACACAAGTTCCACTGACAGAAATGTATTTTCTAATCACCGGCTAAAGCAAGAGTTTGTTGCAGGGATCCAAAAGTAAAACAGAAGTTGACATTGGGACAAAGTCTGAGATAAAATATCGGGAAAGAAAGTTAAGGTGGGAGTGTTGGCTTTGAACCAAGGGCATGAACAACAAAGCCATTAGGAGGGTGAGAAATAAATCGAGATGCCAGGAGACATGATCTTCAGCTGGGCCTGGTATATGCTGCGAGCCCAGAGGACCGGCGTCTGGGCGGGACAGGCTAACATCAAGGTTAGCCATGTGTGCTAATGTGGGTGACAAGCGTCCCCTCCGTATGCACACTCTGGCTAATGGCAAATGCGTTAGCGTTACGCATACACCCCAAGCGCCATCCCGACCAAATGCCTTTTGCTTGAATTCACATGCAAATTTGTGTGTGTCCATCTGTGTGTCTGTGAAATGTTCAAGCACTTTGGTTGGACATGATATGCCATTAGCATCAAGGCAGATTTCAATAATTCCGCCAAAATACACAGAGTCCTGTAATTTTGCGCCTCTCTCATTTCTCCCTGACGTGGATGTGGGCGAGGGGGGTCGAACGAGAGAATGACATGCTCCGAGACAGAGAGGGTCAGATAGAGATGTGGACAAAGATGGGAAGAGAGCGAAGAGGGGAGGAGAGGACAGACAAGGGAAACATTTTGCCTGTCATTGTGTGCAAAAAGCAGAGCAGCCAAACTGATGGTAATTGGGTCTTCGATAGGCTGAAGGAAACCCACCGTAGCATTCTGAAAATGGATGGCTAATGTGGTTTTTTCAAAGAGTAGAGGGGGGCTGTGACAGATTTGGGGACACACAAATACACTGCTGAGATGTGCACGCTGTCACACACTGATACATTTAAGCTGAAGTACTTTTAGACTTATTGTCAAAGAAGTAATGAACTCATCTTTTACTTTCATATTACATTTTAAACTACTCAACATAGTATAAACAGCTTCACTATTCATGCACATTACCTTCCACTTTGTCGTTCTTCGAGAGAGTTTTAACCAGCGCAATGTATTTACTGGCATCCAGGGCCACGGATGAGTCCTTGCGGCTCCTACAAAGACAATAATAAATTCATTATATAAATCCATTCTTATAATAAATGCAAACCTTTTGAGGCACCTAACAGACCTACTGTTAAAACATGTAGATAACAAATAGCAAATGTGAGAGGGGTGATGGAGTTTGCTGTATTTTTAAGTGGCTGCACCTTGCATTAATGTCTCCCCTAATACCACTCAAGTTAAACTTTAATGTGCTGCTTGTGGTCATAGTGCGGCCTGCGTGAGAATGTTGTTTTTTAGTCTGAAAACACCCACATTTCCCTCTTCAGGTTGAGCGCCTCTTCTGCATTGTCGTGGCGGCAGCACAAGTTGATGAGAACAGCGTACGCCGCAATAGTCATCTCCTCCTCGTGCTGTTGCTTCAGCTCGAGGGCACGCTGCAGGTTCTGGCCGCACAAAGACACATGGCCTCAGAAAATAAAATCGTGTGGTTTAGATGTCCATTTATTAAATTAAAAATTGCCTTACCTCCTCAACTGAGAGAGCCAACAAAATCTGTTTCAAAGTGGCGGCCAAAGGCTTGTTCTCAGATTTCAATTCTTCTAGTCTCTTCTCTAAAGTCAACAACTTATTCTCACTTTCCTAGATGACAACAATATAATAAACAAGATGTTGTGCTCACTGTGGAGAAAAAAAAGAAAAATCTAAACTTACAGTGACACGAGGGGCAGCTTGTGATAAACCATTGGGCAGTTTCTCCTTAGGATCCACCAAAGCAAGAACATCCTAAAATTACAAACAGTTACATCAGAAAAACATGTCCGGTGCCTCATTCATAAAGCTTGCTTATGCCCGACACGTGGCGTTAATTGTCATCTATAAAACTCCTACTCGGCTTGCAACTTTGCTCATCTCTACGATAACTCTACGATAAAGTGCAGACAGAGCGAGGAAATGGTTATGTGATCCATTGCTTTATTTTTGTAGAGAGAATAGAGAATAGAAATTAGTGCGAAAAGTAATTATTAAATGAGAAATGTTATAATTTCATTGACATCAAGTAGTTTAAAGTCGTGCCCATCATTGGAGTGCGGCACAGGGGCTGAATTCGTGCAAGATTCCAGACCAATCTGTGCCTGGATTATGAATTATAGACCGGACAAAAGCATGAAGTCCACCTGTAAACCGCACAAACGTTCCGCCCTAAATAACTGCGCACAAAGTTTCTAGTGATAGCGTTGGTGCTTTGGGCCACGTAACCACTCGTCCATCCATCCCTGTGTACCCGCCTCTCATATTTCATCTCTGCGATGGGGGAATGTCTCACATCATCTCTTCGCCCTTTCCTCTCATCAGTTTGGCACAGCGCTTCATTATGCGCTGATCAAAGTTAATATAAGGAAAAACCTGCATAGAAAGCACACAGTCTCCAGCCAATCAGAGAGACTTGGTTTGAATGAATAGTGCCAAAATGGAACAGGATTTAAGCGACATTATCTATACAATATAAAAAATAAATTTATTTAGCTACTGCCTACGCTTTTTCAAGATTTCACCTAAGAATGAAAAAACATTCAGCAGTAAATAAAGCTGCACACATGTTCTCGTCTCTCCTCCCTCATTTCTTGGTAAAACCCATTCATTATCGCCTTCATAGGAAAATCTCATTCATGAGTCACTTTGCATTGTCCTTTTATGGTGAAATGGGGCGTGGCGAGAGCGTGACGTGAGGTGGGTTTCTATAAAGTACCTAGATTTTTATCGTGGCGTGCACCAAACGTGGCGACAAGGCATGCTCAGCAAAATATCTATGCAGACTTTTATAAATGAGGCCGCATATGAACTATGAATTTTACAGGAGAAAAAGTGTTTTTTTACAATCAGATTAGTTCAACCATTAGAATAACACTGTAATTAAACAGTATTTGATTGAATTTAACCCAGAAAATGCTTACTTTGACAAGCTCCTGGACATGGTGGGCTTCTAGAAGGTTCCTGATGCCTCTGTAGATGTTGGCTGAGATGGTTATATTCTGGGGGGAAAAAATAAAAACAGCATAATATTGATTATTGAACTGTACTGCACACTACTTTGAATAAATACAAGCCAGGGCTTTACAGTTTCCATTCTTTGTAGCAGTCTTTGGGAACATACTCCCTCAATCCATAATCGCTCTTTTTTTTAAACACACTTTTTGTTGTAATGTTTCAGAGAGATGCAAATAGCCAGAGAGGACCCTTGACCCAAGAGTGTAGAACATGGATTAATCTTCCAGGACATGTCTAACTGTCTGAATCAGACTTTTACCCAGATAAGCCCACAGGAAGGCGGTGGTCCTGTGGCTAATAATCTGTGTCAACATTGCAAATAATCCCAGCTCAAAGTTCATAAACTGGTTGGAAGCGGGACATGATTAATGATCTAGTGCTTGTACCTGCTCCCGCAGCTGATTGAAGTATTTCCTCAGTTTTTCTTCTTGCGCGTGGACCTCCCTCTCTGGCATGCTTTCAATCAGGTTGTACAAAAAGAAGGCTGCCGCTTCTGGATGAGGGGAGACACACAAAAAGAAGGCATTCGTCTTGGGAATACATTTCATTTGGCACCGTGTCAGTCACTTGGCGAATTTGTGCATTTATACAATTTTTCTGTGACCTCCACTGTTGTGCTGACGGAGGCTTTCAGACCGTTTGGGAGTGTGAGTGAATGTGCGAAAGCTGGCAGTGACAGCCTCCTCCTACTTCAGCAGCACACAGGGCCATGCCGTGAACGGCTAACTGGATGTGACATGGATAACAGTCTCCATCTCTTCCACCAGCAGACACACACAAACACTGCAGCCCGGCTACTGGGACCAGCTCACCCACAAGCGCACACACAAACATAGCTGGGGGACCAAAATTATATTTCAGAACTGTTTAGTTCGATTTGCATGTTCTTCAAAAACATAATATTAATAAGAAATCCATTATCATCCCTTGGCTATTTTTGAATTCAAAGTATTAAAAACTAAAAGTATTAAAACTAAATTATGAGCTATATTTTTTGTGGTCATCATAAGCTGTGCAAAACCAATAAATTAAAGGGTTTGGAAATGTTTTGGAGTAAAATTATTTAAATGAGTAGATTTATATGATTACTATATTTTACAGTCAGTATCATACAATTGTGTTTCATAAGAGAATGGCTGGGACATACAACAATTATAGGATTAGATAGACCCTCCTTCGATTTTTACTTTTTAATAATAAAACAAATAAATATTGTTTTATTAATAAACCTCAGCTTAAATAACAATGGAATATTCTCCACTTCAGTACCATTTAACACAATATACAGTTTACATTTCATTCCTTCAGTCAAAACTCCTTAACCTTCACAAAATGTTAATCATTGAGAAAATGGTAGCATTTCGTGAAACAACATACAAAATACCAACATTTTAGCTAAGATACAATCTTTTGTTTCTAACTGACACTGTTGTTTGGAACAGACACAACTTCCCCTCAATTGACTAAGACACATTTCTACACTTTCACTACTCAGCACTGTGTCAGCAGCCAAGCTCTATTTCCAAAGACAACACCTAGATGTAAACACACTGGCTTTCATAATGCCAAACGGTCCAGTCAGCGGGCTACTGCCACAGAGACTGTCCAGATTCACAAACACCGCAGCAGCCGAGCCTATGCAGAGGAAGTGTGCGTTTTTCTGTCATCCGGATTATAGCCACAAGGTGACTGTAGATGCACTTGTCATGCCCAGAGTCAGATCTGTGATAGATGATACATAAGGAGACACCCACTCACTTACTTCTCTTTGCACCAACCACACATAAGTTGCTTACAAGGACACTGTCAGTTTGGAAGTCATCAGTGACACAGCATGGAACGAGTGTTTACCAGCAGGTTTGGAGTTTTCCCCGTAGAAGCCTTCATTTTTGAACAGCAGCTCTGTAATCTGCAACATTGAACAACAAAAACAAATTTAATCCAAATGGAGATTAGACAAAGTTCCTGACAGTCTTTAAAACCTTGTGCCATATATGAGGATTTACAGAAAAGCAAAAGAATGTTTGTAAAATCACATTTTAGAACAACAATAGCATTACACAGTAAACTGACTGCATTGTAACTACAAGCCAACATTTTAAAAGCTTTCAGTTTTATAAATTTGTCGTTTATTTAAAATGGGTAATTTTATTTTACATAGTTGAAACATTAAGAAAAATAGACCATTATGGTTCAAAGTCTTACCTTGACCATGCTCTCCACATCAGATGACCTGTAGGGGGCAGAATAGGACAAGACATGAACATGCAGTAAACTAAAAAAATTCTTATTTGGATTTTACAAAGAATTTTAAAACAGATATCTTTGATTTTATATTTACAAACAAAAACAAATCGAATAGGACGTTTTATTCAAAGCGTAGAAATCCCAAGAACATTCCTGATGTGCCTCATGTAACCATCACCGTTATGTCATGTAGCAGTCATGTTCCTCGAGTGACTGTTGTACTGCATTACGTTAGGACAAGACACTTTACTCTCCCACAGAACGAGTGAAGACGGCAGGACAAAAGTCTGGGAAACCGCAAGACACACACGCACACGGCTAAATGATGACAATGTGTGACATTTCTGGTGTTGTCAGCTCGCTGGCAGACGAAAGGAGAGTCGGGGAAAGGGAGAGGCCATGAAAAGAGTAGAAGAGGTCTTTAATGATTAAATTATCCCCTGACCTTGTCTTTGACAGAGGCCATCGCTACAACACAGCGTGCACTCACATACACAGACTTTCCCTGTGACAAGACCAATTATGACCCTGTCAGGAAACCTAACAGTCAGAGGGGTGCGTCCGTGTGCGTGTGGCGGAGTCTATGAGAAGAGACAGATTAGAACACCAGAAAAGGAATTTCATCTACTATCCACGGAAGGTATGCCCACATTTATAAAATATATATAAAATCTACAGCAGGACATGAAACAGATGAGAAGTAAAGAAAAAAATGCAGATGTATAAAATATTTTTTTCCCCTTTTTTTCTTTTACTTTATTTTATTAAAATATAAATTATATTTTGGGAGAATAAAAAATATAAATATAAAAAACTCATTGTAGATATTTATACCATCTTGACATTGTTAGCGATGAAAGGGTTGTTTTCACAAAAGTTTAGCAGCAGTTGTTTTTTATATTTCAAGTTGATTCCCACAGGAGAAAGAAGTCAGCACTTTTCGCTCACCTCCAGCTTTGCTTTGGGCCCAGACTGTTTTTGAGTGGGTGTGTCGTGTTATGCTGTAAATATTCATACAGACCCCTAGACAAAAGCCCAATGGTCAAAAGCTGGGCTGGCTAAGGTTAACTGTGTATTTATGTGTGGGGAAGTAAAAAAAGACAAAAATATGTGGGGGTTTGAGTACAGGGGGCAACGATGCTGGGCATCTGTTAATTTACATATCTCCCACGGTGCTTTGGGGCGGCGGCCAAGGGATGACTGCCTCCATATGCATGAGGCGTCCATGTATGCGAGTGTGAGGTTTTCCCTGCAGCTGGCCGTGCACAGACAGACGCTGGAGATGTGTGATCGGCTGCACATGTCAAATTCACAGCATATGCCGTTGCTGTGACTAGTACTACAGGCTACCCTTAACGGCCACTCTGTCCTTATGAGGCAGAACTGTTCCAGATATGGCTTAGAAAACTTGGCCAAAAACAGGAGAGGACAATTGACTCACTTTCTAAATCCCATGATCAGGCTGCCACGGAAGGAAATCAGGTCGGGTGTGGGGGAGGACGCATCTGATACTGAAATGAAAGAGAATGCCATGAGGGGACAAAACAATAACTGATTTGATTGAAAATAATTTACAACTGGTTTGCACAATGCAACAATACGATACAACTCCACATGTGAACATTCACTTAAACATGTGAGCAAAAGCAAGCAAATTCAATTAAATATTTATCCATGTGAATAATGTTTAAAATATAAAGAGCAGAGTTTAAAAAGGGGCCATATATTGCCAAGTCTAAAATGAGAAGAAAAACAGAAAACAGGAGGTGCTTTTCATTATTAATCAGCTCCTCGATCTCGCCTCTGTCAGTGGAGGCGCCTATTGCTCCACTCTTTACATATTCACACAAACTAATCTCTTAAAAGGCCTGATGAGCACACTGGAGTAAGTGGGCAAACGCTGTGTATGTTAATGCAGGACCAATTAGCCCGCAGGCACAGCTCCGATTTGTATGACGGGCGCTCTGTCGCACTGGAGCGGAGGAATGTGTGTGGAAATTACTTACATAAAGTGTAAAGGCCGGCCAGGTTTTGGACGGCCAGTGCACGGACTTCAGAAGACAAGAAGCCATCGGACTCCAGCGAGACACCAGCATCCTAAGAGGAAAAATACAACCGTAAGACTTTTGAAGGATCTCAATCAAAAGCATCAATCAAGAAAAGCAGAGTCACCTTCAGGGACTGTCTGGCCTCCTGCATGTTGGGAAAGGCAGGGAGGACGTAAGTCGAGAGAGTCTCTACATCAGGGGGCACGCCAAGACTGTCCATGGCCTTCACAATCTCCACCACAGCTGCACAGACACAAAAAACTCATTTGAATAAAATATAAATATATGGTAAGTTACAGAGGAAATTAAGGCAGATTATTCACTGTAGCAGCCACTGAAATGGAAGTTAAGTGGAAAAATATATAAGCATGAAAAGTCTCTCAAATGTTGGCATGTTATTTCTTTTAATAAACTTAAACCCCATTACAGGGGTCCCCAAAATCACCAGACCAACACCTTGGGACCCTCACTGTAAAATATAATTAGCATATACAATCATTTCAGGTGCAAAACATTTGAATTATGTTTTATTAATGTTTCTTATGATATTATAAATTTGATTTGTGGCTCAATTTCACTAAAATATACAGTTTTCAATCAAAAATACTTTAAGACTCACCATGTCCACACATGTCCTGATGTTTTTATAAACTGATATTTTTCTACATCTGTGTAAAAAAAGATCTCTGTCCACACTACCATTTTAGCAAAACTGTTGACAGAAGTGTTTCTTTTGGTCCATTTTACCAGCGTTCTATGTACCTTTATTGGTTAAAAAAGAATCATGTGACCGCATTGCATTGGACATGCACAGCGCAGAGAAATAAATACGCTGATGTCCACACCCATCCGTTTACATGCCGTTTTTTTATCTCCACTTTGAAGAGTGTTTATAAAAATATCTAATTAATTAAGTCATAACAAGCGTATAAATGTGGACAGAATGCCCAAACCCATAGAAATGTACGAGTTTATAAAAATACCCAGTAAGTGTGGACATGGCCTTTGTGTCCCGCGACCCTCACTTTCGGAACCCCTAACCTACCGGGCCATTACTAGAAGTTGAACTGAAATAACTTTGAAGAGAGGAAGCACTTTCAGTCAGACAAAATAAACATGTACATAAACACACACTTAGCATGAAGTGGCTCTTCCACCATCACCCTGTTCTGTGGGCAAACCCTGGGGTCTCGCCCAGAGGAAGTAGGCTAAAAAGGACATGCATATGGAACAGCCCCTCACACATTCAAAAAGCCCTCAAGTCTGCGTACATATGGACGAGGCCCTTTACGCCTGTAAATATGCCTAATATATGGAAATAGACCTAACTGACCTAACATAGCGCAGTGCTATGGACTTTCTTTTCGAAAATAGTGACGGGCCCATATGACCCTCCGAGTACCAATGCACCTTGTTCTCATATGAACCTTTGCAAACTAGCTTAAGTGCTTCTTGAGTTGACACACCTCAATACTCTGTATGCATTTACCACATACACATTTATAGCCGCTCTCTGTTGCTGGGCCTCCTGGGACACATGTGTTCACCTGGCAGTCTCTCAGTGAAGCTAAATAAATGATGACAGCTGGGCTTTTATATGCCATTAGAACCTACATTAACCCAGGTATGTGGCTACCTGGGGCACTCTGTCCATCTAGCCATCCATTCAGCTTTCCCGCCATATCACTCATTCACTGGGCCCTCTCACTATCAGCCCAGCCAGCTCTCAAGAAGCGAGTAAACAAACAATCTTCCCCTCTCTTCTCAATGGGAAGATCCATCCGTTCTGCCGTCCTGTTGTCCATTCTTACCCCTAATCGCTTTCATCCAGGCTTTTTTTATGAACGGGAAGAGGATGTACCTACCTTCCTTTTGAATAATCCATAAACAATTTCATGGTGAACCAAACAGAGGAAAAAGTGAATGAAGAGTGGGAAAACACATGGCTATTGCGCTTGTATTTTTGTTTTAGTAGTGCTTTTACTACTGATATAGATTTTGTTTGATTACTTCAAAAACTTTTCAAACAATCCAAGGAATGCAAGTTCCAAACATAGTCTTTTAACTGAGAAAACTATTATGACTGCAGTGCATAACGTTAGATCTTTTGGCATATCATTTGCATCCCTGTCCCTCAAGGTCATTGTTGTCTGTGGATGTGAGTAAGCCCCTCTGCTCTGTGTCCTGTCTGAACTGTTTAAATAAAACACCGGGCACATAAGAGGACCAGGGCTCTGCAGGTTGGTCAGCACCAAGCCTGACATACCATCCAGACAGGGAAGTATCTTAGCAGTGAGTTAAGCATGGCACTGGTCACAAGATATCACCATCAGATTCATATCTCCAGGTTAACTGTCACAGACGACGAGCGCTCAGGAGAGGGAAACAGGAACCGGTCGCTGTCATCTTAGCCGGCCTCGGACATGAGTACCTGTCACTTCCCCTTTCCCCACCGCTGCGCCATCTGTCTCTACAGCTTTCCTCTCCTTCTGCAAAGGTAGACTTTACATGCTCAGGGGCAATGTCAAAAAACTTAAGACAAGTGCATGAACGTACAAGGATCTTTATGGTGTGAGACTACTTTTCGGGATCTCGCCAGGCTCGATACAGATAATTTATTTTGTGAAGGCAGGCTTCTCTTAGTGTCAGCCCCACTCTTGAAAAAAGGGTGTGTTGCTACAGGAAGAACACGGATTGTGAAGGACATATAATTACGTTACTCAGCGTTTATACAGGTAGCGGCAAGTCAAATTTAATGCTTTTTAATGCCATTTTAATGCCCAAATTCTAAATTTTTAATGCTACAAACGCCACAAATCAGAACATATTTAATATTCACATTGATATTCAATAGAAAATTAGTAGAAAAAACAGACAACTTTTGACTAGAAATACAGTATTTCTCCCAAAACTCCAGTCTAGACCCTATTTTTGTATTTTTGACAAGCTTATGCTGTAAAATTAGTTTAGCAGTGTCATGATTTTCTAACAACTTTTGATTTAATGCCAGTCTGAATTCTATTTAATGCTTTTTAATGACATTTAAGGCCTTATTTTTGACACAATTCATTTAATGACTTTTAATGCTTTTTAATGCCCTGCGGAAACCCTGTAACTCATTAATATTATTTGGAGCACTTTGAGATCAAAAAAGAGATTTTGAAAATGTAATAGGTTTAAGTATAAAAAAAATCTGAAGAAAACATTTAAAATACTGTGGATATTCAACAATCCTTTTCTACATAAGTATCCACATCTCTCTCATTGTGTCAGAAGCGATAAGTCAGCGTGTCTCAAAGACTGACAAGCAATGCCTAGCTGGCGGCAGGTGGAATGTACAGGCCAGCATATGCTTCTACTACACCCGCCAAAACTACACCTCATCAAAATGCGCCTGCGCCCCCCTTTTACTCCGAACCCCATTCTTCCACCCACTGCTACCCTTCAATTCCGTGGCTCCGGCCGGATTTACCCGCTAGTAACACCTGTGGACAAAAAGTGACACTGCGCTTAATATTTCATGGGCCGTGCACAGTGGGGCGCGTAATCCAAAGTGAATTCCCTCAGAGCGCTTGCATTTACATGAAATCAAGTCACTCTGCATCAGTCACATCACCTGCACTGGCCGCCCAAAGTCTCCCTCACACATTGTGGACACACACCTCCCGCAACCACTGGGCCAATGGGGAGTGAGATAGAGAAGAGCGAGAGAGAGGAATAGGAGGGGAGGTTCACGCATAGGGGTTAAGGCAAACGGCATCTGAAGTAAGAGTGTGCGCGCAAGTTTCTTTACTCTCAGCTTGACTGCATTCTAATACAAAAACAGATACAATCAGATGTTCCAGTGCCGTGAATCTCTCTGTGAAGGCTGCAAACCTTGAAATGCTTCACTTAGTACTCATCTAAATAATGGTTGCGCCCCTTCACCATTCAACACAAGCTAATCTGTCTCACCCACAGAGAAACCATCTCCACATTGGTCACTCCAGTTTCTCCTTCCTGCCAGCTCAAATGTTGTCAATTAACTGACAGGGGAAAAATACATAAGTTATTAATAGCTCTAAAAACCCCAAAGAGAGAGCTGGAGTTCAGCATAGATAAATAACTTAAAAAGCAGAGCTGCTGAACACATTGAACTGTGTTTGTTTTGTAATGGCACATATATTCAAAGTGCATGAGTCATGACAGTCACCATCTGGATTCTGCCTGCAATACATATTACCCAAATAATTCCAATAATAAGTAATAATATACTTTAATATGCACTACAACTGAACTAAATGAAAAAGCACTGAAGAAGTTTATGAGAACAAGGGCTGCAGAGGCAAATACAGAATGACAGTTGTTCAATGACAGCTCACATGCCACAGCACCAAAGGCATTTAGTGCAGTGTTGTAAATAATAAAATCAGGGACCACTAATATTATTTTAATGTATTGAGCAGTGTTGAGCATTTTGTGGCCCTGCATATGTATAAAGTAAAACATGACATTGACATTGGAGTGCTGAGACTGAAAGTCAGGAGTTCATCTCTCAAGAGACTTCTTCAAAACTTTGTGATCTATTCCAGGAGCATCTAGAGAGAATGTGTCTATGTGTATAAACCCACATATTTCTATTCTCCGACCTTCTCATGCAAGGATCAGACCTCTATGCCCTTGACTGCCCCTCCACAGTGAAATCCGTCCCAGTAGGACCACTCAGTGCAGCATTAATATTTGACAAAAACATCCCTTTAAAAGCTCCTTCTTGTGTAAAGGACGTGGAAAGTCATAATACACAGAGAATTTTTTTTTTTTTGCTAATGCGCTGTTGAAAAGCCACTTCCTCGAGCCATTAAAGCTAATAAAAATACTACACAATGCAATGCAACCAATCACACATTTAGCAAATGGCCTCATGAAAAATGGCCAGACTTAGGGCCTAAACTAGGGTTTTCCAACAATGGACATGGGGACCCCTACGATAACACAAACTCTTATCAGGGTAAGTACTAGCCTGGTCCTACCATACCCTCGTACTCATTTCGTACAGACACTCCCTGCAATGATTTCAGATTAACTAAGAAGATACAGCTGAACATTTTTTGATTATAATTTTTACATTTAAATTATTTTTGCAGTGAACATTATGAATTCCAAAAATTCATATTCTCGTTTACTAAGGGTTAACTAGGATTTGAATCTGATCCCTTTCTCAATAATTGACAGCGCCTTCGTAAAAGGGGATACGTTATTCACAGTGGATATAAAAGTCCAAAGGGGTACGCAAAACAGGGTTGGGAACTGGTGGCCTACACAAACATTCAAATTGATCAACTGTGTACAATTAAAATGTGCACACACATGACAGATGCAACAGTGTGTTACAGTATGCGTTACAAATTCATAACTGACTCATTGTGTTGGTTAGCCCTGGTCGTTGTTTGGTGCATTTTCTTACCAGCTGTGTTTTTGTCCTTGACATGAGCAGTGAGGAGAGGCCAGAAGAAGTGTGGTCTAACTGGCATCATTTGGTCTTTCAACATCTTCATCATATCAATAGACATGCCTGAAAAATGTTAGCATTACCCGTGTTCAATACCAATATATACCATGGGTGAAAAAAGAGCCTACAACTGAATAATCCTTACTAGTTTTCTGGGCTTCCAGAGCACAAGACAATGCAAAGGTAAGAGGAGACGTGTGCAGGTTGGCCTCTTGGAGCTCTTTGCAGTATTGTCCAATCTTTTCCAAAGACTGAAGAACCAAACAGAGTATATTTAATGCCCAAATGAAGGAAATGTTTGAAGCAATCGTAATAGAAGGCAACACTCATTCATTCATGAATTTATTAATTCATGTAACCAATGTCATGGTCTTAATAATTACCGTTTCCATGGTAACGCAATGTCTGAGGAAGAAGTTGCCAAGGTTTAGTGAGTCTTGGCTAACATTATCCATTTGCAACGTAGGGAAACTCTTCAGCATGTGAAAGGCCGTGTCTTCCTGTCCGTGTGTGATGAGGCTCAAGCACAAATTCATAGCATCTATAATAAAAAAGAAAGTTAACCAGAATGGATTAATAACTTTAAAAGACATCAAAACACTACGAGAGGTGCAGGAAATTGAACCTGGGATGTAGCCCCTCTCGTGTCTCATACGCTCTATCATTTCTGGGGCATGTTGATGGTGTCCAGCCTTTGCCAACGTGAAGATAACTTGCATAATGTCTCTGTCCATCAAACTACAGTCTGCACTCTCAGCAGCCTCCATGGTCTAAGACATACAAAATAATACAAGGTGTCATAAAGTAACTTATTAAGTCAGATGGGCATTTGAAGGTGGTTTTCATACAGTGTCATTTATGTGGATGAATTGAAACATTTGCCAAAAGGTTTGGGTCAATGTGAACAAAAAATTAGATGGGTTAATGTGCACTCTGAATTGGTGGTCTCAGCATGTCGCAGAAAACATTTTTGTAATTAAAAGGGTTCTGCAATGTTTCTAATGATGCAAACTAGATCAACTCTCATTAGCAAGGTCTCTTTCAGTGTCTGTGGCAGTGTTAATTTCGTCAACTAAAATATTTAGCCATAATTTTAGTCACAGTAATATTTTTGCTGACTAAAATTAGACTAAAACTAAAATAAAAATTGTTGTCAAAAAAGACCTGGGGACATTTCTTTACAGAGACAGGCAAGCTATTGATCAATGCACAGTGCATGCACAGTGCCTATTCAAATAAGGCACAAAAACATGTATAAAATCAACCACATGCATAATGAACTAAACAGCTTCACAAACCGCTTTCACATTCTCCATGTCTCCATTCTGTGCATAAGCATTAAGCAGTGAGACATAGGTATCAGGGCCTGGTTCAATTCCAGCATTTCCCATCACCGTTAGGATGTTTTTGGCACTTTCAATGTCCCTGCACAACAAAACCAAATGTGTTAAATAAGCAACACTTTAGAATATGTATTTTCAGTGGAAAGAAATCAATCCTCACCCTGCGCGGGCATGGCCTGTGACTAGGGAATTGAAGGCTGCTTCTGTGATGGGCAAATCTTTGCTCTTCATGAATCCCAATATTGCGCTGTACAAAAAAACATTTGATAAAGCAAAATTACTAAAAATACTTCAAGCAGGGGGGGAAAATGTCACTTTATACAACCTAAAAATAAATATGTTGTTGCAGATTCTAAGCATAAACACAATATCAACCCTTACCTAGCTCCATCAATGTCTCCGTTTTGACAGTATGCTGCAATAAGTCTCTGGTATGTAACCTGTTCAAAATACAGTAAAAACCCATGTAATATAATGTTAACAAGACTTTTGAAAATTAAATGAGGGCAACCGACCCTATTGGGAAGGATATTTGACGCTTCCATCTTTGCCAGAAAGTCCATAGGAGAAAACTTGAATTCATTCTGTAAGTAAACCTTCAGTAGGGCATTGTAATGACTAACGTCATACTGTGCCCCTGTGAAGATGTGACAAAAGACAAAACGTTATAACAAATGCCACTTTTAAATGTGGTTAAAAAAAAATCAGATGACAGGCATCTAGTTCCCACTAAAGTGAGCTTGATGTTAAAGTAAGCCCATACCCAGCTCCTGTAACTTCTCCCAGATGTGGTGGGCCAGCTCAGTGCGGTCTGCAGGAGAAACCTCTGGTAAAAGAGATCCACAGCTACGAAGTAACAGCAATGCTTGATTACCACTGGGATAACCTGAGCATTAGAGACAAATCAGAGTCAATATCAACCATTTTTAGATTAAGGTGTTCCATCATCTATGTGACATTTGTTCATCTTTGTAATAATTACCTGCTCTGCAGATGTCATGGAAGATACGGAGGAGCAGGGTTTTAGTGATGCGACCTGTTCTTCTCACAGAGCTGTCTAACTTGCCCAAAGCCCAGTCAAATTGCTGTGCCTGTTTTGATCGCACAGCTGCATTCGAGTCATCCCTCCACTCTGTGGCCACTGCATAGCTCCGTACAAACCCAGATGTATAGGGTAACAACCGGCTGAAAGAGAAGAGATAAAGTTCATAAGTAAGCCGGTTACCAAAAAGAGATGCTTTTAGATACGCATTTTAGATTTAGATTACTATTTATTTTATCCATACGGAGAAATTTGTTTTGGACAATAGAGGGAATGGTACAAAAACACAAAAACAGACAATAGAATATCTCATGTCAATATCCCTCATCTCATATCCGAACAGTCTACACATAACATGGCAGAGATCATGGGTATGATTTCAAGATCCCTTAAAGTTTCAATAATTTTACAATCAAACCCATTTTTAAAAATATTTTCAATGGGTTTGGGCTGCCAATCGGTGTCTGTTTACAAATTTGAGAAACAAAGCTGCTGTAGATTGCAACTACTTATGTTCAGACATGAACTCCATGCTTACCATGGCTGGAGCAAGGGCAATGAACAAAGTGGATCTTGGCACAGTGACAAGGCAAGAAGATTTCTCTCCATTACAGCATTAACCATTACCATAACCATCACTTGGCACCTAATTTTTCCCTAATCTACACAAGGCGAGAAGTTAAATGGGATACAAACTCGACCTGCTCGCCTACGTGCTAAAACGAGGGTAGTAGTAAAAATATTACATAGTAACTATATCCCAACGCTCAAATTGATATTCTACTTAGAAGATCAAGCTGTACAGAAGTATAACGATGTGTGCCAATCTCTGTCATTGACCCTCAATGACATTACAGCATCACGCGTGGATAGCCTCTCAGCTAATGTGTAGCCGATACCTGGGAGCATTGTCCAACGCTGGCAAGAGCTGTCGGGGACAAACTCCAAGCTTTGCACCTCTAGCAGCTCCACTGTAGAGTCGACCCAATGGCACTCCGGTACTTTTGGTCCCTGTGATCTGAAGCAAGCAAGGCTTGCATTTAAGTAACCGGGCTGATCTCAACAGCGCAGCCATGTTTTTTTGTCGCAGCATTCACAAGCTTCCGTACCACGTGATCATGTCAACGAAAACGTCATCTTCAGAAGGCAGTGTTGGGGTTCCCAAACTTCAGGCTGGGACCCCCAAATTTACCCTTTGAACAATCCAGGACCCCCACTCTAAAACTAATTAGTCATAGACAATATTATTAAAAATATATATATATATTTGGCTCAGTAATATGTTTTTACTATGTTATTTGACCTGTATTCACTAATCTACGTTGTATTTAATAAGGAATAAAATTAAATGCACACCAATATTTTTCTATACATCTTGAAATCATCTTGTGAGCTCAGTGCTTTGGGAACCACTGCCATATACTTTTTGTACATGTGCTTGTGTTTATATTTTATGTGTATTACAAGAAAACAGAATTCCATGGTGTTTTAAATGAGTTTATTGAATTAACAAAAACAATACAAAATGCATAAAATCAGGCCAAAAAAATAAATGGCTTTAAAGCTCTTCTATCAATTTACAATTCTCTCTTCGTCCTCCTTTCTTCCAGTTTTGCTCAACCACAGACTTTGCTTTGGTTATTGAACATTTCTCATTTTCTTTTTGGCTGTGTTCATTCCACAGCTCAAAAGCAATAACTTTTATATTATCCCCATTTTCCATCACCCAGGCTTGGAGAAATTCACATTTTTTGCTGGCCATGAAGTACTTCTGTCTCTTATTTCCCTCCTCTCCTTCTTTTGATAATGATGCTCGGGCCTGTGACAAAACTGACTGCACCTGACTCAGAGCAGACAGACAGTATCCCACTGAATCTGTTCTATTTCTACCCGTCAGTATGTGAGCTACAGCTTCTACTGCTCTGGCAGGCGCATTGGGATCCTCCTTATCAAGGTAGCCTTCACTAAAAACATTTTTTTCCCCGGAATCTAATGCCTCCTGGACTGAGTTGAATATTTTGTTTGAATTCAGCCCCTCAGACAGAGTGAAGATCATGTCACACAGTTCATACAGGAAAGATTCAGTGTCTCCATTAAAGAAACATAGCGAGAATGAGTAACCAAAAAGTACATTAATTAGTGAGAAGCCAACCAAAGGGGAAGGATTTGAACATAAAGAACTCATCTTTGGGATTTTTGCAGAAACGGGAGGCACATTAGATTGAGTTGATATTTGGATGTTGTTTGTGTCCTGTCTGTTCTCATTAACCCTTTTAACTTTAGTACTAGATTTAATTTCTTGCGTCTCCTTCGGTACATTTTTAACAGTATTGGCATTATCTTTTTTCTCTATACTCATTGACTCCTGCACCACTTCGATTAGTAATGGACCACTTTCCTCATGTTCCTCCCACCACGGCTTCCACAGAGAAACAAGCCCACCAACAGCACCATGTTTAATTAAACCTACAAACCCCTCCTTCTCCTTTTTGTTCAAAAGGCCCCACAGTTGTTCCTCTGAGAGCTCATCTATATCTAATCCTTCGAACCTCTCAGCTAAATCTAACTCATCATCATCCTTGGCATCTTCATCTTCCAGCTCACCAACATTGTCCACCGCTTCCAGTTTTTGAAGGTTTCTCAAAATTGTCTCAATCTCTTCTGTATTTTCTTCACTAGCCTCTTGTAATTCTGCAAGCCTCGACAGCAGTTCAATGGCTTGCACATTCATCTGTGCTGGCTCTTGTTCTAATCCCTCAGATAAAATGCCTTCTTCTTTCAACAAACTCTCCATGCCACCAACTGTATTTTCTGCCTTCTTTCTGAGTCCTAGAAGGATTTCTTGCATTTTCTTTTTGCCTTCAGCTTCAGTTTTGCCCATCTCCTTTATTTCCTGAAGAACAGATTCTTTATAAAAGTCCTCTGAACAAGTGGAGTGCGCGGGACTTTTGTAACAGAACAAGCTGCAGTAAGGCACATTGCACCGAGGGCAGGTGTACAGGGAAGGCTTGCTGTTGCAGAGCAGGCACACAGCTCTCATTTTGCTGCTATCCTGGCCGTCTACAGCAACAGTCTTATCGCTGGCTGGAGTGAGAAGCTCCTCTGTTGCCGCAGTTGCTCCTCTGGGCGGAAGTATGATCCCACCGCTCAGCTCCAGGTCGGGCTCTATGTCGGTCCATTCCTCTTTCGGGCTGATATCTGTCAGCAGATTCCTCAAAGACGAGGGCAGTCTTCGTTTAGTTATTGGATTCATTACTGCAGCGTTCACACAACCGGCAGCGCAAAGTAAAGGTATCCTAAAAAAGAAACATAAATAAGTCTCACAAATATTAGGGTAGGGTATAATTAAAATGGGAAAACAGCATGTAGCAAATGCTAACAACTACATAATTAACAAAAAAAAGAAAAAATAGCAATTGTTTAGTATTTCCCAAAACAAACTGTTCTAAAAGCTTCCCACACTTTCAATTCCTAACCTTTCTAAGTTTAATAAGCGTTGTTCTTACTTTTGTGAAAAAAAATAAACACGCAACGTTGCTTGAATGTTTCGTCCGCTATTGATGACGTCACAAAAATGGAAGCCTCCCTTTTAAAGGAACCGACCAGCTTGTTGGAAACAGGTTAGTTTGTTTGGAGCACATTAAATATATGATAAGAAATTGCAGAAACATTGATCACCTATCTTAATACCAATGCAGCCATGTTTTAATAGAAGTAATTCATGAAACAAAAAGAAAGAAAGCTTGATTCTTGAAAGTGTAGCCTAACAGACTAGTATCTACTACATTTAGCAGATCATATAATCCATTAGCCTATATTCGTTTTATCCTTGGTTGTCCGCTTGTCCACTCAGAGAGTGCCTTGCATGGACATTTCCCATGGGGCTGTTTGCTATGAGGTGATCGTCTCCTGCAGGGGGTCAAGCATAGTAAAGGTCATGCAGGTGGGAGATGTCAGGTGGCTGTCTACCCCCTACTAGGCGCCCGTGCCTGCTGTCAGCCCATAGGGAAAGCATACAATAAAGGGAAAGTCTGGGGTTGACATGGGTATGCTGCTTTGGTCCCACCCCTTGCCAAACCAACATTTCTGGTTAGGCTGTTCTAATGTGATCTAATATCATGGTGGCATGTGTGGCATATTAGCAGTGTCCAAAACAAAACCAAATTTTTACACCTACCCAATGTTTCTTGTAGACTGTTGGAGGCTGATCCTGATTGCTTTTTGCTTTCTCAAAACAATTTACCATTATACACAATATGGAATTATTCTACCTTATTCAAGATGTAAAAAGCTACTCAACAACTCAAAAGTGTGCCTGCAAGTAGATACACACTGTCCTGCAGTTCAATAGTCCACTTTAGTATGCAAGTACTGTGTGCGTTCAGAAATGGTCAATAGGCTGCCATGCTGCTATTAAGTGGCATCAGAGACCAAAAGGGTGCTGTGAGTAGCCTAATAAACAAGTTGCTCTTTGTCATTTGTCAGCTCAGTCTTGTCGAACTTCATTTTTTGGTCTGCTTGAGGGTTTGTCTGATAGGAAAATCCTATAGGATTCCAATAGAAAAATCCTATGGGATTCCTATAGAAAAAATCCTACAGGAGTCCTATAGAAAAATCCTATAGGTTTTCTTCATGTTCTACAATTTGATGATGTGATTTCAGATGGAGGCCAGAGTACTTTATATTTGCTGTCAGTTTTTGTTTTGTCTGCATTGTCTCATTAATTGTCTCATAATTGAGATATTACCCATTAAAAAGACAAGAAACATCAGCATTTTGACGGTTACTACATAGTTACCACTATAGAATTCCTACCTGCACTTCGCCATAATGTTCATGTAAAGGCTATTGAATGTTGTTGATGTCATGTGAACGGAACCGATTCGCTATGTCAATATCAAATCTTTTTTTCTTTGCTAAATTTGCAGGCAGGCTTTGTAACGTACCCATCTTTTCTTGGTATGATTTGATTCTGTGTGGCAAACTAAGCCCCTAGTCTCCATTAATAAAGGCAAAAAAAAATACAGGGTCTGAAATACATCATACAACTCACAGAACTTGAACGGCTGTAAAAGCACCACCTTAGTCCTTACCACTTTTCATGAATGAACCAAGACTTGTATGGTCAGCTCTCCAAAATGGGACGCATCAATGGATCAACTGAATAATTTATCAGGAGTTGTATGTATTATTTACCAAATATTTTGCACATCCTTCCATTGACCCTGTATCTTCCACTACTTCCTGTTCATTCATCAATTGTCATGCTTTGCTAGGTCAGCTTCCTCTTGTGGACACTTTGAGCATGACTGTGTTCCTTAAGTGCAGTGCAGCATATGATACAGGTAGATGGATTGGAGCAGTAGCCTCTCCCATGACCTAAAGGAACAGCACAGAAACAGGAAGGGCTCTTATGCATTGTTTCGTTATATCTATTCATACTAAATGGCTTTGTACTGTACCATTAAAAATGATGGTGCAAAGAAAAGTTACTGTTACCAAAAAAACATGTACCTTTTTTCTTCCTTTGTCCTTCATCTTTGGCTTCCAAGTTTTTTTTTTTGCTTGATGGGTCCTGAGACGGCACAAAAAAGTTGGTTGTCTCTCTTACCTTAAAGGCCCTGTACCTGATTTTTGGTGGAATTAAATTTGTTTTGACCTCCAGGTACAGGTATGTTCAGGTAAATCCAAGTACAGTATCTGATACCGAAACAGCTGTCGATTTAGGAGGAGAGCAGTATACGGTGTGTAAAATGTAAAATTCACTTTGACCTCTCTATAGTAGATTCATTTTAAGAGTTAACTTTGACTTGAGAGCATAGTCTTACTAGAAATATGGACTTGATGACATCACCATGGCACCATTATGATAACAATGACAATTACCTAATTGTAACTATTGTAACTGCAATAACTGAAATTAAGTGTTTGCTATAACTGATGACACAGAACATCTCTCCAAAAGTCTTGGGGGTCATCGAGATGTTTTTGCACTGGCTGACCTTGAGTGAGGTCAGTGAAGTCTGCAGTTCTTTAGATGTCGTTGTGGGTTCTTTGTTGTCATCCTGGATGAGCTGACTTTGCTTCTCGGTGTAATTTTGGTTGGCCAACAACTGCAGGGATTGGGTTGGACCAAAGAAATTGAACTTGGTTTTTGAAGATCGCTGGTTATTCACAACTAACACAGTGGACATTTACTTTTTCACATAGGGTCTGATAGGTTTGGATTTATTTTCTCTCCTAATTAATGTAATAATCATTTGGAAACTGCATATTGTATTTACTCTGGTTGTCTTTGACTTTGTGTGATCTAAAATTTGCTTGATGATCAGAAACACGTAAGTGTGATAAATACAAAGCAATATACAAATTCAGGAAGGGGGCATATACTTTTTCACGGTACTCTGAGAGAAATGTTTGATTTGCTGTTACAGTATGTATTCTACATGACTGTGAAACTTTGAACATTTAAAACCTTTTAACATGAATGAAAAAAGGCAAAACAAACTAATTTTGTGGCAGCATTATTATGACTGTGTTTTTTTGGTAAATACTGTAGTAATAGATTTTTAAAAGTATGGTTTCTATGTGTTTTGTAAATTTGGTCACCTTTAAGCAGAAGCTCTCAAAATCATAGTGTTCCCTTTTTTCACTAAGTATTTTCAAAAAGTAATTTGAAAAATAGAAAAACAGACCTCAAAATCTTATCTTATAGCTTAACTATCTTTCTCGCTGTTCCAGGACTCCCGCAGGAACCCACTCGAGACTGCAGTATCACAGTATCACCCAGTTCGATGCCCCTGTCTTCTCCTAATCCATGAGAGAGAGCCCTGCATCAAGGAAAGAGGGGGCTTCTGGGAGCGCAGGGAGGTAGGAGTGAAGGAGAGAAGTGTTTCTGTGTCCCAAAGGAGCACGGTCTGTCTGTCTGCATCAGGAAGTGAGAATGTGATGGCAGCAGAGTCGGGGCAGAGGCATGCCTTCACCACCAGTGTGTTTGCAGGGACCTTGTTGAGCTGAGGTGTCATATATGTGAAGATGGCGCTTTGACCAGAGATGATGCTCTAAATCACTGAAATGCCAGGGACAAGTGTGCTGTGATATGTTTTGTGAGTCTGTGTGAATGTATGTGTGTGTATGTGTGTCTCTCTTGTGTGTGTGTGTCTTATGGGATCCAGCTGGGGTTTAAATACCACATTGGCAGGCTATAAATTGTTACGGGAAGTATCACCATTTTATTATTTTGTCAATCTCTTTAACATTTCCCACCTTTTAGGAAAAAGCACAAAGGGGACAATGTCTCGTAAGTTAAGGCCGACCAAAAGCCAAGCTCTCTATGAGGAGTTTGCAGACCTCACCATGTTTCTGCAGGATTATTTTCAGGTACAAATTTGTGTTTCCCCTTCCACTTAGTAGTCATTGTCCATTGTAACAAATTTGTTCATATGCTGTCAGCCACAACCCATAAAGGCAGTAAACAAAATATACATTAAGCAATAAACCAACATAATTTAATTAAGTATATTTCTAAACATTATTGAATAGTTTAGAAAATATGAAACATATATGCAACTTTTAACACACCCAATGATGATCCTTGTTTGGATAAAAAATAAGATACACTTCTATCCAGTTTCTAACATGGGCCATGTTGATAGGCGTCTGTTGCTCTCCCTGTGTCTGTCAACATTCATAATAACCCTTCCACATCAGCCATTGTTTATCACATCTCTGTTTTTCTACCTTTGCCTTATGTTTGAGGTGTGAGTCACAAAGGGCAGATGTGTAGGTTGGTTGCAGATACATGAGGAGTGCACTGTTATTATACTGCAGTTATATCCACATCATTATATCGGTATTAGGGGGGAAACCCTTTCACGCTCCAACACCTAAATGCCTTCACTGCATGCTATCTCACTAATTTGATGTCTGTTCAGAGTCATGCCTCTTGTGTTCATGTTTATCCTACAGCTTGACAGATCATGCATAGCGTATACATGCCATGTATAGCATTAAAGAGAACTCCAGAGTGTTGTCATTATAGAGATATTGAATTTAGGCCTGGCTGTATTAACCAACCATAAAAGTGCAATATTAAACTGTTGTATTGATAATACTAAATATGTTCTATAACTGACGTGTTACTTAATTTGGAATAGCTTATATAGTGAGACATTTCTTTTTTGTTTTTGTAAATGGCCACTCAGACTGAGCATTACTGGAGAATGCTAAATATATAGTCCGATTAGGTTCATATGGTCTAGTAAAAATGCTAGTTTCTTTTCTTATAGTCAGTGTGAACCGGGGCGAGGGGGCGTACCAACTCTCCCACACTTGGGACACAGTTCTGAAGAAGTCGGACTGCAGATGGCGCTGTCGTCCTGCCACTACAAAAGGTGCCAAAAACTGTATAAATCACCTGACCAGACACTTCACTGTAACAAATACACAGGTCTGACTATAAGAAAAGAAACTAGTATACTAAATATATACGTTATGTTGCATATCATTTCAAACACCAAATTAAACCGACGTCTTCCCTTTCAACTAAGGTTATCCAAAAACGCACATTCCAAACCATAGCAAAGGTCTAGTGCTACCCAAACACAAAGATGCCTGAGGTAAAGCAGTGATGATCCAAGTAAAGGAAAGGCTTGGCATTTTTGGTTTGCACATAATCACACACTCTTGAATCGTTACTATTATGCGGAAAAGGTTGTGTGTTAGTGTGTTTGACAGTGCTTAGACTCTGGCTGTGATCTTGACATTAGTGGACCAGGACATTTCACCTCTGCTTTGGGAAGAAGCCTATGGCGAGACTGCTCGGAGCACAGCGTGTGGTCTGTTTAGGTATGTCTAGTGCAGGTTTGAGAATTTTGTGGATATAAAGTAAGACATCTTTTGTTTTACCATCCAAAACTTTCCCATGCTTTCTATTCTTGTCAGAGCCTTATGCTACACCCGATTAGTTCTTTCCGCTCCACAGTCTTGATTTGCACCCTGCATGAGCCTGTTGTTGACTCCACTTTCTCTGTGCCATCACCCAGCACTTACATCAGATTCAATCAAGTTTTATATTCCACAAATTGTCAGTGTGGGACCTCCAGAGGACTGAGTATATGGCTGAAGACTGCAGAAATGCAAACAAACAAGCATGTAGATGAGCAAGCCAGCGCTCATGTCAACAACACGCCTGTCATCATCGGACAGGACACACGGACCCTCTCAACCGTGACATGCAATTGGCACACAGGCAACAGGAGAGGGCCAGCGTAATGATACAGAACAGACTAATGGGGAAAAGAACTCCTATCTGATATCTGCCACAGTCAGGCGCGTGCAAAACTCTGTTGTCTGTCATTGTTTTGTCCTGGGTCCAGGCCCTTTTAACGTCTAGTTGAGTGTCAAAAATGTATTGTAACATTTGGGAGAATATGGGCTGTCTTTTCACAATCATAACCTAAATATAGGTATATACTTTCTCACTTCTTGAAACAGGCTTTGTTGAAGCCGATACACGTGGAAGAAACCAGCAATATGTTTTCAAAGATTTTAATATGCATTTGCCCAGTACAATAAAGGCTTTTTAGAAAATGTAAATAGAGAATTATAGTGTGGGAAGAGTGCCTTGGTTCTCAAAAGTGTAGTATTAGCACACATGTTGAAAATCTACCTCATGCTTCTCATTTACAATAAAGTAAAGGCTATGGCTATTACTGTAGACAAGTGGTTCACAACATATGGTACGGGTCCCACAGATGGTACATCAGATCAAATCAAACTTTATTTATAAAGCGCTTTTCATACAAGATACAACTCAAAGTGCTTTACAGATTAAAAAACACATTAAAAACAGATCATGCAATTACACACCCAACTCCCACCCCCCACATGGGCTTTAGACTTTGTTCATTTTAATTAGAGATCATTTAATTGATGCTTTTATTATGTATTTTTCTTTGATAGACACCCTGGTTGACACCCAGTTTAAACATATTTAGTCTAAACTAGACCCGTTTTAGACCTGGTTTAGTCCCGGTGGCCTGGTGGTACTTGGTAGGTCAAATAGTTTATGAGGTGGTACTTGGTGTGAAAAGTCTGAGAACCACTAATATAGACCTTTTTATGTGCTGTGGTATCTTCTTGATGGGTTCCCCCGCCAGCGTGTAATTTCTTGATGATGTTAAGAAGATTCAATACTACAAAAACAGATTAGAGTTAGCCAAATTCAGCCAGCTTGGCCTGGGTCCAACTCCAATGAAAAGACCCCAAACAAAGAAAGTGGGTAGTACTTATAGATTACCTATTGGTGACGTCACACATACTGTACTGTATATCATGTTCACATAATAATCTCCAGATGTTGTTTTTCACCTCCATGGCCCCAAAAGGCTCTAAAGCCCTGAATGGGGGTGCATGAGATGGTGCTGTGTGGGACGACAGATACTACAGTGCATTAGCAGAGTGGTTGTACCAGTCAAGGAGATGGGTTATATAGCCCTACAATATCTCACTGCAGACTTTCTCCTTACTGTTTTGCATTTGTATATTCCCCAGTCAAACACTATAGATTAATATGCTCTTGTATCAGCATAGAAGTCATTTATTGTCACACACTTTTGCAGAGTGTGACCCACCTGAAGCCCATATTTGGACAATTTTGAAATATAATAACTTTGTGTTTCAGGCTGTATTTGAAGTAACATTTCACTACTATTGTGTTTGCAGAGTGACCTGACATTTATCAATTTTCAGCCCTTTTGTGCATCCCTCTTCACTCAACTCCAGGCCATTTGACCCCGCCACCTCAGTGTCCATGCGCCCTTTGGCTGTAGGTGGGTGCAGCAGGTCTGTCTCTGGGTGGGACCTGTCACTCATTGCCGTGTGTGTAGTGTCGCTGTATGTGTGTGTTTGTGAGTGGGGTGTGAAGGCGGCTGTCACGCTGTCTCAGGATCATATGCTGCCTGTCAGACATGCTGTAAAGCAAGTGACATACAACTCTCCAAACAACTGCATTCTCTCGTCCACAGGCAAGAGATGTGGTAAAACCTAGGAATGAGAATGTAATGCTATTAGGACACGTCTTATTGAAATGAGGATTAATTCCTTATGTATTACACATATTGAAGTTATCCTTGACCCTCATCAAGGCTTTATGGTTGCACTGTGTGATAATTCTTTGATCTCTCTGTAGGCTTTTGTTACACCTCAATATTTTTCTGTGTTTTGTGACATTCCTGTTTGGTGAACATCTGACTCTATGTGAATGTGTCTTGTGTCCTTTCAAGGTGGGTGTCTCAGCTCCTTTGTCCCCACTCTGTCCAGGTAAATAACACATTCACACACCGTTGAACCCACCATCGATTACACACACAACACATCCGCTGTCCTTGCTCATCATTGATCCTTTCTCTGTCTCGTCCTCTGCGTAACTTTGTACAGAAAGATATGTGCGTCTTTTTCTTATGTCCAGTGAGACAGTGGTGCACAGCTGTCGTTTCAGGTTAGTACTGTCGAGAGGCGGGTTCGCTGGTGGGGGGAGAGTGCAGCATGAATGAATAAGTGAAGAGACTGCAGACCGGACTCATGATAAATGTAGAAAGGCTAAAAGAGCGTAGACATGTGTGAGTATATAGCTACAGCAATGAGGCAGAGAGAGACTGTGTGTGAGTATGATTGTACACGAGCACTTGTGAAGACCAGCTCCTTCTTTCCTGCTGAGCCGCCAATTAGCACACATCACTTGAGCAGGAGACGCTCACATATACAAACACACACCGAGGACCCTAGAGAGAGGCCTCGAACCTGGCTGTCAGCTGCAGTTAGATCACACTGCACTGCACCCACACCGCTACCCGCACACACACCATGCACACACTCAAAGCCAACTTACTTAAGATGAGTAAATGGGCCTAAATTAATAGAAGCGCATAATTCACATTTATTCCATATTCATTCAATGTTTTGCCCAAAATGGCACCAAAGTGATCTATACATCCGTTTAGTGTTTCAGGTGTATTTGAATTCGGTAGAAGTCAAGAGTGTTACTTGTTTTGTTCTTGTGCATATTTTAATGACGCCATCAATAATGAACAGTCAGCTGTGTTATTCAGGATCATGGTGCTGCCAAAAAATGTTTTTAATGGGTCAGACTGCTTAAATTTTAACCATTTGACTTTTTTAGTTTTTTTGTTAATGCACCTGTTTGTGAATTATAGCTCATACTGCATCTGTTAAATTAAAAGCCTCTCAAAAAATGTAAAAGGAACAAAAACAGAAATTTGAATCTTTGAAAAAGTTGCACAAGCCCTGAATAGCATACATCGGCCTACCTCCATTTTCTTTGGGTCATATGTTGAAATGTCAACTACTTTTTTAATTAAAAAGGTTATTTTTGTTACTACAGGTCCCATGCATGTCATCTTATGGTTATGAACAATAGTTCAATTCGTTTTAACATCTGAGGAAAGATGCAATGAAGGATACAAGTGTTATGGGTCTCTTTTGGAAGATGGCTTTGGAATAAGAAATCCTGCACACTGACTTGCAAAATATATTTATTTAGGACATCGTCAACGTTTCGGCAGTACGGCCTTCCTCAAGCAAATGACTAAAGAGCTCTAGGGGCACCCTTAAATAGGATGTAGTGTGCACCCCAGGGTGGCCAAAAAATGTAAAAGAACAGTGCCCAATAACAGTGCGTAATATGTTCTACACAATAAACATACATCTTCAAGTTACAAAATTCAAGAGCAACAATAGAAATATAATATACATTATCCAACAAATAGCCTACATTAATCAATAGCATTGCTATGCATTGCTTACATAGGAAGAATGGATGCAGTTCATTGACCTGATGACCTGAGATCACATGTCTCCTAACAAAGTTCCCTTAACCACTTTTTCTGAATATTATGACAAATAAAGTGAAGCGACGATTACCACTTAGATGTAAAGAAGGTGAAGCTGAGGAAAGACTTCTTTGTGCCCACTCAAGAGAAAGATTGTCCTTGCTTGATGCTAAATGATTTCTTCTGGTTCAACTACACCAAAATCAGTCAATTAAGTCACTGAGAGCTATCAGACAAAAAACAAAACATATGATTTCCTTGATGACCTGTTCTCTGGGTCACTTTGGCATACAGCTCAGGAAATCAATTGATTTAGTATCATTTCCATTGTTTTCCTGGTTGTTTTTTTGTTGAAAGTGCTCTTTCTTCCCATTTGTCCTTTTGGTCATCAACTTTGTCCTACCAGCCACTAGATGGGGCTGTGATACTATTGGCTATGTGGTCATCAGGACATGGTCATAGCTGAGCCTACACTGTGGATAACTCAGCAAGAGCTCCAATTTACCAAGTCAGTAACAATAAGACAAAGCTTTCTAAAGTGGGATATTTTAGCCATACTGTAATTACAGCTGTAGCCTATTGCACTGCATGGGATTTTTAAGCCACCCTGCCTTAATACATTAGATGCTGAGGTTTGCCAGGCATTAGGATTAGAGTGTTCAGTGTGCATTAACTTGTTAAATATATAAATTGCATTGCACATATAAGTTATAACATTGCTTATGAGTACTTTTTACATTACTATTATTACTCTGCAGTCTATTATATATTCTGAATCATAATTTAAATGTTCTACAGTTTGCACAGGCTTTGTCTAGTTTTCTAAGCCTGAAAACACCTGAACTCCTCCTCTAGTAACACCACAGATATAAAGGTAACACAGAAAGCAGCGATGGAATTTGTTTAAAGATAACTCCAACAAGAAATGCTTTGTATTACTGGCAGAAACAAATATAAATATAACATATAAATATAATTAAATTAAATTTAATTAAATCTTTTCATTACATTTTTTTCTTTGGCACATACAGATACAGCTGCCGACATATAAACAGTAAAAAAAGAGAGACAGCAGATGACAAAAATGCAAAATCACAAAAAATTTGATAAGTGCTGACTAGTGCAGACAGTGCCATATAATAATAGCCTATAGCCGCAAGCGGAAAATAGTGGCCCAGGCCCTCGCAGGCATGGTATGGGCTTTGCCCATTGAACCTCGTCACACAAGCTTTTTCTGCTCAGCACATGTAGAGTATGTCAGCCATAAGCCGGTGTTCTGTCAATTGCAAGATGCAATGACTTGGCAGGCGCCCAGTGCAAGGTTCTCGTACAAAATTCCTATTTAAAGTTAGTATTATATAAATACGCCTAAGGCTAAAAACGAACTAACCTTAATTGATCAAAAACAGTTTTGAATGGAAATGCAGTTCGGAAAATGTCCTGATAGTTGTGCACATGAAGCACTGGGCTGTGCAAGTGAACAAGCAGTGTGATTCGACTGACTGTACTTTAACCAAGGGACCAAACCCAATGTCCTTGTTGGGTTGGTGGGCATGGCCACAGTCGGTTCATGAATCCTGACGCAATAATAATTAATCTTGTATGCCTTGGCTGTGGATGAGGTCCAAGCGCCCTGACTGGTGGCCACCACTGCAGTGAGAAGAGTGAGGCTTAAGCCAGGATGGGGGTCATTTGAGGGAACACAACTTATAATAATAACCTTTTTTACTCGCAACCCCCAAAATGATGATTGCTGGTGTTTTGCAACACCCGGAGCACACGTTTTACATTCAAACTACATAGAAAATGATGCCTTCAATATGATCTGGCGACCCCCTGAAATGATCTAGCCCCATGGGGGTCCCAAGCCCCAGGTTAAGAACCACTGCATTATTGTGTTTGCTAAATGCTATGCCCTGTGTAGCATTAACAGCGGTTAAGCCTGGCAATGGCCAGCCTATCCCGCTCACCGGAGCGAGTAGGCTCCAGTTAGACATCATAAATTAATATGATTGGTTGAGTCAGTTCACCATAATATGGGTCCTATAGCTAAAACCTAGGCCCATTGTCCTACCAGTGTTGATTCACTTTCTGTTATAATACACTCTGATTACCATAGGATAAGTTATTGTGTTTCTGTTTCTTTGTTAGTTTCTGACGTTTGTCTGTTTTTGGTCAGAATCTCTTACCGAAACGCTTACCTTCCAAGTAGTATACAGTAAGTGAAAGTACCTTCTGAAAATAAAACCTTTTGCTCCTTAGCCCCATTGTATATTTTACCACTATTGTTTAAAATGGAAAAACACTCACACACCGCCACATAGGCTGGTGGGACGTAAAAAGAGACGCATATTCTCACTATATGCTCACTCAGGGTCTGAGAACAGTCGCTCGAGACTGCAGAACCCAACACACCAATCTGTGCACTGCCTGGATTGATGACTGAATGACTCACACTTGGATCATTGAATACTTGGAGCTGTACAACATCAACACGACTCTAAGAGCTTTCATTGCAAAACCTCCCTTGAGGCCAATGGCAAGCCACATGCACAAGTCTCCATCAAATGTGCCATATACCAAGGTGACTCTCTGTCCCCACTGCATAAGTTTGAACCCCGTCAGCCAAGAATCAACAACCAGACTGGCTATGGATACCGACCATGGAACTATTATGATACCGACTCAGGAACAGAATCAGTCACCTCCTCTACATGAATGACATCAAGCTGTATGCTAAGAGTGACACATTGACTCACTAATACACACCACCAGGAACAACAGCACTGAAAATTTGAATGTCATTCAGACTTGAGAAGTGTGGTCTTGTTGAGGCCTTGTTTGCATCCTTGCCTGAAGCGAAGCAGAGGCTGTAGCTCCGCCTCTCTCCTCCGTGCTGTCAGAACCTTCTCTCTCGTCTCTCTCTGGATTAAACTGTGAATGTGTGATGCTGTTTTTCAACAGCTTATACAGAGGAAATAATGACTGTATGAACTGTGTAGTCTTTACAAAGGCTCCCCTCTTCTCAAGCTTTCAGGCAGTTTTTATTTTTTGATTCCGCCTTATATTCACAGACTTTGGTCACCTGCAGCTGGTGAACAGTGCATTCAATGACGTGATTTAGCGCAGCAAAAATCGCTACGCATTTCTCACTATACTTCAAGTGGATTAACAAGTTCAAAATCATTGTATAAACTCTAAAACAAGAGGCCACGAGTTCAGACAGAAGTTCAAAAATTTCAGACTTTAGTTTCATGTGGAGCCTTGAGCCTTGTCACAGCCCTGTACTTATTCCCAGGGCTGTAACTATGAAGGGGGCTAACTGGGAATTTGCTGTGAGGCCCCAATTTGAAAGGGGCCCCAGGATATTAAAAATCAATTCTAAAAGCTCAAATAACGCATTTTTGACAACAGCAAAAAGGCCATCTGAAAATACTATGTATTAAATAAAATGCACCAGAATGCAGGAAAACACATCTGAATTATATATTTTTTTAAAACATTTTTGTTGTGACTCTAAAATTGGCTAATTGTCTGCGAGGAACTCTAACGAACCAAAGCTGATCGATATATTCACACAGCAGTTTGTTGTAAATGTTCCATGTTGCACCAATAAGAGAAATCAAAGCCAACTATCAGCAGTTTGACTATAAACACAAGAACTTGCCCATTGCAAGTTCCCGAATAAGGTGAATACAAAAAGTCAATTGAACTGGC
The DNA here is from genome assembly GCA_900303255.1 of Lesueurigobius sanzi. Taxonomy (NCBI): domain Eukaryota; kingdom Metazoa; phylum Chordata; class Actinopteri; order Gobiiformes; family Gobiidae; genus Lesueurigobius; species Lesueurigobius sanzi. The sequence continues at coordinate 51,807 of OMNZ01073298.1, forward strand.
ACATGTACACCCACTCTTCAGATTTCTGAAGTGAATATACACGCATCAGATCTGAGTAATGGGTCATCTGATAACTCCAGTTATCTGATTTTCATGACCATATACGTAATAGCCAGACAGAAGAGAAAATGAGGGCCCATTCTCATTTAGTAAACACTAACCTCTACACCTAAACACACAGTATTGGCATTGTCTATGAAAATACTCATGTGCAAATGAAACTGATTTGCTCTCATAATCCCCAATATACCATGGGGCTGTTGAGGAGACTTGGAGAGCAGACTTATGAAAATACCATGTAAATCAAATGAGAGATACAGGCATTTGCCAACAATTATTGTTTTGACCTGGCTCCTCAGTCGACAAAAGAAACCTGCTCCCTTCTGAGGAGCGGGAAATCAGCCTTTCAAGTGCTCTTGTGTTTGAAGAGTGGAAGGCAAGGCAGAGGTTGATTGCTGTTATTGGCATTGGCAGAGCAGATCAGTGAATGACATGAAGTGATTTTACTCAAGAATAGAAAAGTAGTGAAGGCCATATCATATTTAATCCATGCCATAAACATATGAATAAAAAGAATTACTCACTGTCTAACCAGTAACTTTTTACTGTGAAAATTACTTCTGCTTATTTTGTTTTAAGTTGAATATTTATGAATGAATGAATAATCTTTATTGTCATTGCAACAAGTACAACGGAATTTTAAGTTCAGTTGGTGTATTCCAAAACATACATTTTCAATAAATGTTAAATGGAAATTAATTCTTTAAACATGCACACACATGCACACACTCATCAGTTACATTATGCCTATGGTCGGTTACATTTGAGAGCATTCAGTGTGGCAACTGCACTTGGATAAAAACTGTTCTTAAATCTATTTGTCCTGGACCTGTACCTACTCCTTGAAGGTAGTAATTGAAAGAGGGAGTGTCCAGGATGTGAGGTGTCCCTAATGATGGTTTGGGCCTTCTTGAGGCAACGTGAGCTACATTCGATACAGTCGAGGCCACAATTATTAGCGCCCCTTACATTTTGGAACATTTTCCCAAATTTCATCCAAATGTTTGCAACTTTGATGAACATGTATCTAATCAAACATTCACCAGTGCTATTTAGAAGCTTTTGGTACATTTTGGAATATAAAATGCATGTTTAGGTTGTCTTTATATGAAATAAAGGTAAAAATGGGTTGTTCAAAAATATTAGCCCCCATGAGAACACACCTAATTAAACAATTGGCTTTTAAACCACACCTATGCAATCAGTTGGCTTCCTAGCAACACCTGCAGTCAACACCTGCAGTCAACACCTGTCGTCAACACCTGTAGTCAACACCTGTAGTCAACACCTGCAGTCAACACCTGTAGTCAACACCTGCAGTCAATTGGCATCAAACTGCATAAAAGGACTCCAAAGAACAGGGCACCTGAACACCATGGGGGGACTACTATTTCTCACCATGACAAAGACCAAAGAAATGAGTCTGGAGCTCAGAAAGAAGATAGTGGAGGCTCATGGTAAGGGCCAAGGCTACACTGCCATTTCCAAGCGGTTCACAGAGTCGAGAACTGCAGTATGTTGCATAATTTCCAAGTATAAGGAGACAAATTCTGTCATAAACAAACCTTGTCGTAAGCGCAAGATCTCAAAAACTCTTGAGAGAAAAAT